>UELU01121777.1:0-19345 GCA_900490025.1 Megastigmus dorsalis
GGTTTACAAAATATACATGTTTATACAATATTGATTTTTCTTTAGATTATACATTTTCTTATTTTTTGGTTTTTCGCAGTCATATTTTCAGTCTTTCTATGATATCACAGGTTATTCAGTCTTACATTATTTCAGTCATCGAGTAGTTATAACTTAAAGTAATATCACAGAGCGTCTTAATTAAAATACAAATAAACAAATTTAATATAAAAAGCGATCAATATCTATCAGAGACAGACAGAGAGAGAGAGAGGAGGAAAAGCGCAAAGATATAAGACACTCGCCAGCTCGAGTCCCGGATCTCAAATCGTACGAGCGAGCATAATCCAGTCTTCAGCTGTATTAGTCGGCGCGACAAGCCAACTGACTCTCTTATTCCAAAGAGTCGAGCTACTCTGTATAAAGCGTAAAAAGGCAGAGAGGGAGAGGATTGTAGCAGTTGGAATTTGTAGGGAAAGAAAAAGAGGCTGGGATAAACGGGGTCGCGAGTCACCCGGTTCTCTGTTGTCAGCCTATTGTGTGCAACGTGAATTATTATTATTGGATTTAATGGACCCCCCCCCCCCTTGGAATATTGGCTTAATTTACAAAAGAGAGTCAGACGGTGTTGACGAGTCCATTATCCGTATTCGCGGATAATCATTAGTAGTCGGTGAATTTCTTTTGTGCTGGCAGATTAACTGCCGTGCGAGAGGAATTAAGCGAGGACCAGAGAGCCATTAGTTCGAGGACCAAGTTGGGACAATTTTATAATCTTCGAAATCTAATTTGCGCCCCTCGACAGTTTGGTTATATGTACATATACCTAAAATTCAATGGTAACGCACTTTACCGCAAGATTTTACCAGAGGCTTTTGGACTTTGGTCTACTCCAAATTGATTCTGGCAGTTCGTGGTAACAGGGTTAACTGATGAAACCACTATCGGCCATGCGCAGTACATAGAAACAGCTAATATTTTTGAAAAAAAAAATGGTTTCCATCGTATTTTGTTACATAGCTAGAAAATTTTTACATTAAATAGGAATACAGCTGTCTGTTACAATTCAAATTTCAAACATATCCAGTGAAGCTAACTATGCGCAGCTCCAATCTGAAGTGATTACGAGCAGAAATTGAATCTCTGGCAAAGCCTATTGAACGTAAAAGCCTTATCAAGGGTCTCTAAACGAGAATGCTATGCGACCGCGATACTATGCATCTAATGCTTGAGATAAAGCAACGCTGTGCCGATATACACAAGTGACACTGGATTTTTACGATGCATTCACGGCCGTTGAATATTTTATTTCTCATCGTCATCTTTTAGTAGGAATAGCATGAAACCTTTCGAAACAGCCTCCAGTCTCGTAATAAATAGGTTAATTTTCATGATATTTCATGATTTTCAATAAAAAAAATACCTGAGCATGATTTTGTATTATTTACTTTTAAACTAAAAGGTGTAGAAACAACTTTAGGAAGTAATGGCAATTTAGCACTATTGCCGATCGTATTTACGTAGTCTTGAATACAATTAAAGTGACAATGAAGAATAGTTCAATGCTATTTCCCCTTCAGCTAATTACTTTAAAAGCATTAGTCGAATTTAAAATCTGTTCTTAAATTCCCGCACAATAATGAACGACCACCTTAACGATAATAAACGAAAATTATCTTTGTAACAAAATTAACATACAGCGTAAACTCCATAGGAAAATCCGAAAACTTTACTAATTTTAAAAACTTACAAAACAGCAAATTGCACATTCTGCAGGACCTCCATCTCCGTTGGACACACACACAAGCAATTTTCCCGCGATTACTTTTATGCTTTAGTAAGGGCTAAAGCTCATAAGCTACACATTGTATAAACAAGATATTTTAATAATGAACGACTGAGGGACAAAAGAAAGAGAGAGCGCAGAGGAGGAAGTCAGGAAGAGAGGATAAAGAGCGGAGCCCCGACGACGAAGCGGCTTTCGCGTATTAGTTCCGCGCCGGATTATGTCGAAATGATCGCGAGGATAATCTTGGAGATTCCTGGAGGAGGTACAGAGAGGAGAAGGAGGAGGGGAGGGGGGGCGGACGTGGATATCTGTCAAGACGACAATTTAGTCAGGCGGAATGCTTCACGGGCCTGTCTATACACGCGGCTTTAGTATACTCCAAGCTCTTATTGAATGACGTTGTTATCAGACTCTCGGCGCCGGCTAAGTCAAAGCCTCCCAACTAAGCCACCTCCACCCCTACGCTTCTCTGCTTTATGCATATATATATATATATACACGTGCACACGCAGATGTATAATCTGATTTGATGTGGATTCACCCGTAGAATGATTGATGCCAAATCAATTCCTACTATCTTAACATTTCCAATCGATCAAAACATTTCCAGAACGTGATTATTTAAAAAAAATCATGCTTCGGTTCCTATTATATAGTTACACTGATGCCTTTGAACGAACAATACCGTTTATTGTTTATCTCCAAAATAATAGAATAATTAATGTAACCTGTAGCCGAAATTGCATTCAGCCATTTCCGAGATAAACGTCCGTTTATAGGTTAAAAAGGAATCGGAAAATAGGTTTCTCGCAGACACATCCGCAATTTTGAGAGGTCAAGCTTCCTGGCCATCGACGATCTCGCGTGCTATAAACTTAATTTCCACGCTGCGCGAGAAGATCTAATTAAGCCCTTTTACGAGGTAAGATGGCTGCCGTAACTCGACAGAGTCGATCCTCTCTCGACGACTGCAGCAGCAGCAACAGCAGCAGTAGTTCGATCATACTCCCATCCCCCGTTTGTCTTTTCTTCCAGGAACGTCTCTTCCTTAATCACCTTTACGGGTGGCACGCACCGCCTTTGATGCCGACGTTCTTCAATCTCTCCACCATCCAGTCGCTAATTCGATGGAAAGAATAACGCGCGCGCACTGTTTATTTTTGAGGCTTTGCCATGAGTGTACATTAAAAATGTGTACACTCGAAAAGGATGATTTATTGTAATTGATGAATTTGGTGCATTTTTTGTTTTGGCGAAACGTTCTTGAAATTTATATATAGTTTTGTAGTAAAACTGTTTCAGGATAGGTAGGTGAAAGTATAGGAAAATGGAGTTCGTGCAAAACTATCGCTAAGAGATAAAAAGTTTTTCAACGTATGTGCATATACCAGCTGCATGTACGAACGTATAGTAATGCATCGATATAGATTTTTAAAAAAATAGTTCAGACCGAAATTGTGTTATTTTACACCGGGGAATTCGATAGTGCTAAAGGGTTTCATTTATTTATAAAAAGTTTCACTTCTGAAGTTGATATCCGGGTATGGTATCGACATTTTCAAAATATCCCACGAACCAATACAGAATATTAATTTGAAGCTCTCTATGCACAACACTAATTGCGCTTTTCAAATTGTATATTAAAATATTCCATATTTGGAAGATGAACGCTAGATTTATTTTCTTGAAAGTAGATTTTTAAACTCGTTACAACGTTCTTTAATCAAGCATCGCTTGTGCCCCGAATTGATTATTTCGTTAAACTCGGAGGTGTTAACTTTTCACTTCCCGTGAAATTAAGCTAGAGTCCACATGAAACGCGGAATATAGATGGCTATACGTAAACATTCGATATACGCTTTACACCCAACACACGCAAACACACACATCCGCAATAGAAACAAATATGGAACTGCATAAACACGTACACGCTCCCACGGATATATACACACATTGCACGAAAAAAGAAATAAAGGCATATCGCAAATGCACTCGAGATATTGGTACAGGCATCCGATGAAGAAGAAACAGAAAGAGCGATAGGGATTAAAATAGGGTCAACGCCTGGATTCGCCCGTACCAATGGATCTATAGAGCTCTCGGTTCGAGGCTATATAGCGCTAGTAGGCGAGCATCTAATTACCCCTGAAACTCAAAAAGCTCGGACCTGCAGTATAGCAGCGAGCAACGCAGAAACACCAGCAGCAGCAGCAACAACAGCAGAACCAGTCGCACACTCTCGGTAGTATATGTATACGGTACAGGGCACTCGCGTAATTTATCGAGTCTCGAGGTCTCCCAGGGTTTGTAAACCGCGTTTGGCGTCGGCGGCGGTGCCGACTACGACGATGGAGAGTGGGAAGGAGCGAGATAGGTTTATACGTTCGGTGGTCCGATATCGTCTCCCTCTGTATGTTTGTTTGTATGCGCATACGGGTGCGAGAAGGAGACATGTCTGTATATATGTCTCCTCGCTTCCGACGCTTTTGAGGAGCTATAGAGGATGCACGTAAAGCTCTTCGATTTAAGCGATTGCGTAACGCAGCTTTGCGCCACCGAAGTGGAATTACAGCCGCGAGACGTTCTGACCTTTTATTTTTTTTCTTTTTTAAAAAAAAAAAAATAAACGCCGGATTATCGCTGGGCAGATGGTATGGATGGGGATTTAGTAGGGAGTTAGCTTTAGAGTGCGACGAGTTTTGGGATTTATCGCACAGGATTAAGAAGAGTCGGGCTAATCTAATTTCTGATCAGTGTTTATTTGTGAGAGAGAGAGAGAGAGAGTGAAGAGCTTTGCAACAGCGTCAGAACAGATTTTCCGAGTTGTACTACCTCTTGTTTTTAATTATCAAAATTGGCACCATTGTAAAAATGCTCATTAGAGAATGCAACGCCACGTAATTGAGTTTATATCAAATTGGTGTACTGGAATTCATTAAATTTTTAATTACTGGAATTCTTTAAATAGAAACAAAAGAATCATCGCATCTTACTTGTCGCACAACACAAACAAATTAATTTAATCATATACTTTAAACTGCAGTTAACTCATCGTCAATTCCGGACACTATAGCAATTACATTAAAACAGCTAGAAAAAAAGGTCTGGATATATCCACTCGCGAAATAAGCCCGAAAAAACTAAACCGTCGACGCGCGATCCATAAATAAATACGACCCTCGAAAAAATTCATGCCTCTCTCTCACTCTCTCTCCCTCCCTCTTCAGTCCCAAGCACTAGAGCTCATTAAAAAGTAAAGCTCCCTCAGCCAAACGAACGAACGAGCGCGAAGAGAAAAGACCTTAAAAAAAGGCAAAACAAAGCCAAAAAAAGAGAAGGAAAAAAAAAACAACATCGAGCAATAAAGAGACGAAAAAAGTCGCGCGGGATCGCGCTCACAATCCCACCTCTCCACTCGGTTTTTCTCTTCTCCCCACTCCTCCGAACTCGTGGAAAATAATGGAGCGAATCGCAGCCTCCACACTCCGCAAAGGTGGAGAGCACGACACCTCGATTCCAAATCCTTAACCACCCCCGCCCCCCCCCCCCCCCCTTGCCCATCTACCCCGACCAAAAGCGTCAAATTGATTCGCTCCCACACGGCCGTCTGGATTAAATTCACTGTAGGTTAACGGATATGGAGACCAAATAAACAAACAAAGCCATCAGTATTCGCGGTGTGTGTGTGGCTTGTGTCACCGCCTCGCATGGCAATTTGCCACCAATCAAGCTACGTGTGTCATGTGTGTGTATGGATGCAGGGACTCGGGTGTCATGCGATCACTGGTACATAGTGAGAGAGAGGGTACATTGTGTAAACACGCAACGGATATGTGCTGCTGGACAATATGGACTTTGACGGTTGGACAGGACCAGGCGGACGCGAGCGCGCGAGGGGGAAAGAAATCGCGTGTATGCGCGTTAAATCTCGAGAGTGGTGCTGCCCCCCCAACTCCCGCGTACATATATCGAGAGAAAGAGAGAGAGAGAGAGAGAGCTCGTCGAGTTTCGCCCTGCTGGGAGTCACGGTTGGCGAGGAGGAGGAGGAGGTGCTTTGAAGGGTATCAATAATTCTGGTCAGAGCTCGAATGACAGCGCGGACGCCCAGCCGCCGCGTCGGAGCCGCTCCCATTATTTAGACCGACTGGCGTGGATAAATGTAGCGCGAAATTGTGCCTCGGACCTTGCCGACGACGCTACTGCCGCTTGGATGCGATCCGAGTATTGACTTATCCCAGGATTTTACGAAATCTCAGATTGCCAGACACTTGAGTCATCGATTCGTCCTTTAGCTGATCCCATATTGGAGTTAACGATTTCTAATATTAATAAGGATTTTGGGATATGTCTGATCTCTAGACCAGTTAGGAATGAGTTCATTATATTTTTATTTACTGTAGCTGCTACACGTTTCATCTCGGAAAAATGAAAGTCTCAAAATTCTTCCAAATTACCTCGGCTACTGCTCGATAAGCTTCCAATAATTATATCAGTTATTGAGTTTATGAAGATAATCAATTTTTCAGATCTTTGGCTCGGAATTCATTGTTCAATTATCATGAAAGGTTAAAATATTTTATATACTGGAATTAAAATTTATGCATTAAATTCGTTTAATTGATTCGTTTGTGCTTTCCTTTCATTTGTTATTATCGATACGAAAACTGTATGAATTACTAAAATCTTTTTAATATTCTGTGACAAACAATTGAAAAACGTACGAAATGCCCCTCAATTGATTTGTTTGTACTTTCCTTTTATTTATTATCGATACGGAAACTGTATGAATTACTTACATTTTATTAATATTCCGTGACAAACAATTTAAAAACTTATAAAATTCCCCTCAATTTTCAGATCCGTTAAATTTCTAGATCGATATAAACTCGAAATCTTTGAACCAATCAACAGTGCATCTCGACCGAAAATCACTCGATCCTCCTTTTCATCCTCACACACGTAGAGTATTCAGTTCTGCGCACGCATGAGAAACTGATCGGACTGGACAGGCTTGGTACATCGGGCTAATTAAGAAAGCACGTAACGAGGCCCCAAATCTATCGCCTCGTTACTGACAATTATTGGAAAACACTTAGCAGCCAGCTCACATCCTATACCCTACACACACACACACGCACACACACACACACGCTATATGTATATGTATATACGTGTCTCTGGTTCTGCTAATCGCGAGTCCTCCACCCATCCCCACACACAGACACACACAGAGAGAACACTCAATTTATACACCCACACTATCTTTCTCTCTCTTAGCGTATATTAATCACCTCGGACTCTTCCCGCGCGCAAAATCACGGCCAGCGCGCGACTTCCGTTCGCGGCGGGATGCATTTATCATTCGGCCGGCCGAGCTCCGATGAGTGGAGGCGGGGGAGTATACGCGTACGTATATATACTATATGTATATATATAGAACGAGACTCGAGGGTGAAACGAGGGTTCGCGTGCGAGACCCGCAGGGTAGAGATATTGGAGTTTATATTCCGAGGGACTTGAATAACTGTGGCACTGGGCCGCATTTTATACGTATATATATATTATACGTGCCTATATAACGGATTTTGACAAGTGGGCGAAGGGAAATGATGAAGGAGAGACGCCGCCATTGCCGCTGGCGCCCCGATAATGCGAATCGAGTGGAAAATGAAAATTTTTCCGCCGTCTCTCTTTCGCTTGCTGCTTTTTTTTTGGTCACGGGTCCCGGTCGTGCTACAGGGCGACCCATTTTCAGACGCGCGTCACGCCGTGCGGTTATGTCGCTTCGTTATTTTTTCGCTGGACTTTACATTTTCGTTTTGCTGCGCTTATGATAAGTAATGCAGTTTTACGAGGTGTTTAGTTTTGATGCGTTCGCGCGGCTAGGAGCGCGTGTATAGAGCTTCTCCCATTAACGAATTCGCCTGGTGTTGGCTGCCGGGTACTCGGTGATAGGCTAAATTGCTACCTTTCGAAAAGATACGGAATTGAGTTACCGTGGCATTTAACTTTTTATGGCTGTTTCGAAAGTGTCCGATAAATATCTGTCAATGTATCTTTCGGAAAGTATGTGCCTTCCTGAATGTTCAAAAAGACGGATAAGTTATTGTTTTTTCTTAGAGGTAGCGGACGGGCTCGTTTTGTTGTGGAATCGAGATTTAAATATTTCAACGGATAATGCAAAGAGCACTCTTTTTTGGTTCAACATATCAAATACTGTATATTCGATGCTTGGTCGGATGTATTTTTACGCTTTAAGCTCGTTTTTCTGCGTGAAAAATTTAGATTCTTGTACATGTCTGATGATTATCGGTGAAAAATTAGGATGAGTGATTTTTATTTGCAAAAAATTTTGGGAAAACATAGAAGCTTCGAATAATGCATCAACGATGCCGATCGAGTGTCTTCCATCGATCGCGTCTCTTAAATTCATCTATTATTCCTCGAATTTATGAATTTCCGTCTAGAGAGCTCATTAACACCGGAATTGAATTTGCGCGATAACATTTTGATGAAGAAATGTCTTAGTACTTTTTGCGCTTTGTGCGATAATCATTTGTCAATTATATTCTACGCATATACTCTTCAGTGCGAGATCTGCCGCAATGGAGACTTCGATCTCTCTGGGTTAATAAGTCTGATTGAGAATTGAGAGTTGTCTTGCGTGATATTGAATGATGGCACCCGTGACAAATATGTTGTTTGTTTGGCATTCGCAATCGGACTGCAGACGTTTTAAATTGTTCTGCATTCTGCTTGATTTTGCTTTGACTCGATTTGGCAAAGAATGACGAAATATGATTCCTTTGATGACGAATAAAATAACATTTGTGTATTTAATTACAAAAAATAGCAGCTTTATACCTATCTCAATCGGTGTTACAACAATTAAATCCACGAACGTTACCTCGTCGACTCCGAGAAAATCTAAATTGGACTGTAAGGGTACAGCGAAAGAGCTTAAAGAATATCCTGCATACCGAACAGGTACACTTTATTCAGAAAACGACATGTTTGCTGTGCACGCAGACGAAAAATAAAAAGAGTGCGAGGGACGGGCAGGGAAGAAAAGCAGCAGCAGCAGCAGCAGCAGCAGCGGCGACGGCGGCAGAAAGAAGAGAATTTCGATGAAAAATTCAGGAGCGACACAAGCCCCGTATATATACATGTACTGTGCACACAGAAAGAGCTAGAGAGAGAGAGAGAGAGAGGCGGAAGCCAAGTGCTACAACTACTACGTGTAGTAGTAGGGGGAGTTGCGACGAGTGACTCTTGGCACCAGACTGACTACCGCCTCGCGCTCTCAGTAGTAGCGGTAACAGTCTGCACTAGTGCGCCAGCCCATTCTTGTAATACTGAAGCTCTTGTGTTGAATCAAGTCTCTCTATCTCGCTCTCGCTCTCTCTCGGAGTGCGCACACACACCCACTGGTATCTGCGAGTGCAGTCGGCTTATTTCGTCAATTATGACATCAGGCGCTTGAATTTCTCTGTCCCTCTCCTCTGCACTGAGAGTGCGTGTATACACGCGCGGTCTCTCTCTCTCTTTCTTTCTTTCATTCTTTCTTTCTTCTCCGACTAAAGCTACTTGACTGCTTGTTTCTTTTTTATTGTTAATTAACCTAAGATTAAGGAATGCTTTCATTGAGGTATACTGAAAGAGGTAATTAATTGTTTGGTAGCAGTGGTGATGAGAAATTAAGGCTGGAATTATTGGATCGAAAAGTTATTAAAAAATCTCTCATAAATGGAAATGCTATCCACGAAAAAACTGCAAGGTTTTAATTATTAATAAAAAAACTCATTCATGTTTGTCACGAAGAGAATGTGTTCCAGCTCTGCAAGCCAATTTTTTTTTGCGTACTACATATTTGTGCAGTTTTTTGATCTGCATACTTTAATTTTCAGTGTACCTCTCGTTTCATATTTACGCGTTGATTGTATATTCGCGGTGTTGCAACTAACGTCTGTACATGTTGCTTTCGTTCGCTATAAATATACCCTCATCATTTATTTTCACAACGAATCAATGCCATCATAAATTCATAACTGAAATAACATAGTCGCTAATTCATATAATATATAATTTAATAAATGATTTCCGACTTGTTCTGTGCAGTGCATTACGATTTATTAACCATTACATAGCATTACTTGCGCTTCAATCGTTCGCTGGATTATTCATTGCGAACGATTTGAGACATCGATTTATTTCTCTCTAAAACGAGGTAAACCGATTTTTGCGAATTAACTATGATAGTTGGCGATCGTTATCCATCAATCAGAAAGTGATATAATACGATCCATTTCAATCATACAACTATTATGATTCGCTCTGTACTTTATCCGCGGCGCTATACGGTGTTGTAAATTAAATGAATTATTTAATTATTAATTAATTATTAATTATTGCCGCCGAGCGCATAATCGAGTCGCAACATTGACGCATTATATGGATATTCTGAATAGGATAACAAGGAGAATCCAATGAATCATAGATAAAGGATCTGAAATATATGCAGTTGTTACTACGAGTTTAATGCAATTTACGAAGCGCTCTATGTACACGCATTTCCCCCACGGCAGTCTACTAATCACGACGGAAATCTGATTGCTATTATCGCGATCGACTATTTTGGAATTTTTTCTTTTTTCATTTTCCAGGTAGTCCCAGGTGAGGATGATTCGGACAGTACGGAGGCGAAACCTCCGCCCCTCATAACACCGCCGCCCCCGAATCCAAACAGTGAGTTTCCCGAATAATTCAATTATTTTCCTCTCGTCCCGACTGAGAGATTTCCAAGTCTGAATCATGGATTTTTTGTGCCAATATTTGCTCGCTCGACGAATAGCTTCGATATTTATTTAGAAAGCTTTTTCGAAATTAAGATTCGCGCGTTGAATGAGAAATCATATCGCGTTAATTGATTAGTCTCTTCGAAGTAAAAAGTGCTGCAGTGATTAATGTATAAAAGCACAGTGATTCGTGTTCCAATCTTTATAATTCACACAGGATCTAATATTGAATGTTACAACTTGTACAAAAACATTTTATCAGCTATCGACTATTTATACACGATGTTTCGATCCAATCTGATTAAAAAAAAAAACACAGTCGCGCTGCATCAGCAAATCAAATGAAAAATTTCCTTAACGCAAGTCATCCGCGTAAAGATAAAAATCCACTCAGAGACTATGAAAGCTCAAGTTGTCGGAGGAGGTAGAGGGTCGGCAAACGATCCCAGTGAAAGTCTCGGGATATGTATATATATATAAAGAGCGTCGGAATTATCCGTTGCAGGCAAGGAGCTAATGAAGGGCGAGAGGGGCGAGAAGGGGGAGAAAGGGGAGAGCGTAAGAGGCCCACCGGGACCACCCGGCAAAGACTACGATCTTAACGATGAGGTATGAGTTTAAAACTAATTTTAAAAAGCTGCACATCTACATCCCCCCACTCCCCACATCCGCGCGCCTTGGGTACTACGCCGAGAGAGAGGAGAGATATCACTGCCGCGCACTCGCCGCTAATTTACGACACGCTGGCATCTACACCAGCTCGCGAATTTATTAATGTTCAGCTCGTTCTTTGTTATAACCGTGGTGCGTAACGCTCTTTTTTCCTTCCTATAGGAATTATCGAAAATTCCTCGAGGGAATGTATTACGCGTTCCTCCTGCATTTATGGATAATGTTGAAATATTTGTTACATGTTCATTTGATTGACGTAATTATAGAAATGTATCGGCATTCGCTTTAATGGAGTCCGCGAGTAATTTTAATTAGTGTATTTGTTTTGAGAATAAATAAATTCTTCATTTTCGGGAACTGATTATTTTGGATGAAAATTCGATGCGCGAGAGGATAGCTTTGTTCGCAATGTCAATAGTCTTGACGAACTGCTGGTTTGTATTTTCCTGCGAAATCAATTAAGTGAAGTGGGTGTCTATAGAGTTTGACGTTTAAATTCAAGGTGGGAATCTCTGAGACGATGATCCATTTATTACGAATATCCTATTTACGGTCTTGTTCGACGTGCATTATGTACCACCTCACAAAGGAATTTGCAATCGGCGAGCGTCAGTTATCGAAGTAAAAATCCATAGATAAACTCTTATCTAACTTTTTCAAATTGCAGATGCGATAACAAAATAGGTTAAAATAAAACCTACATTATGTCTTTATTTCACGTTCGCATCTTTGCAGGAATGGATCACAAAGCTACCAAAGGGTCCACCGGGTCCGAAAGGCGATCCAGGTGACTGCGCCTGCAGCGCCAAGCTCGTGGGCGAGAAAGGCGATCCTGGATCTCCAGGCCAGGAGGGCAAACCCGGACCACTGGGATTGACGGTATCATCTCAACCCTATCTCTTCTCATTTTTCCTTTATCTCATATTTCTATGAATTTCCAATGAATTTGAACCGTTAAGACGATTTGTACGTATGTCGATTCTTACGTGATACGAGTCAGACGTACTGACAGACAATACCGTTACATTATATAGGTCCCAGTTTGGATGACATAAGAACAAAACTCACAAAGTTTAAAAACATAATTACATCTGTAATATGTTATTGCTATATTTTAATTGCAAGCGATTAAGGGCGAGATGTTCTTTGAAGCGCAATTTTAATATTTACTCTACATTTATATTTTAATTAAAATTTCCCTTAATGCAATAGGAACAGCAGGTGCACAAGGTAATTACATCTTTAGACGTTCTTTATATAGCTGTTACAAAATTAATATTTCGAAAATAAGGTGAAAGCATCTGCTGTATTATTATGTCATTCTTAGAATTTTTCAACGGTAATAGCTGTGTTATAATTGTGTTATGTTTAGTTGTAAGAATGTATAGATAATTTAAAAGTAAAACAAGCTAAAGTTAGGAAACTCACGAACGGTTTCAAACTTGGTCCAACAAAAGACCTACAAACGTCCGGTAATCCATACAACGGCAAAGTCCGAAAGCAAAGAAATCGCCCCTTGACTCAAACATAAGCAGTCTAAGCCTACATAATGCACAATCTAAGCTTTCATTCACACTCACACACACGAATATACACATACATATATACAGACACAGAAAAGGTGTATGAACTAGGAGCGTAAAAAATTGATCGAAATCTTTTTTTTTTTGGGAATTGGTCAGGGAGCAGCGGGACCGCCGGGTGAACGAGGCCAGCACGGACCGTCTGGACCTAAGGGCGACAAGGGCGAGATAGGCGTGATGGGGCCAGAGGGACCTCAAGGTCAAAAGGGTGAACCCGGTAGGGATGGCCTCGCAGGGGAGAAGGGCGCACAAGGTCCACCCGGACCACCTGGAAAAGGAGACTACGCCGGATACGACGTGAGTGGCTATTCTTATACTGTTTCAAGTTTTTTTTTCTGATGTTTTGAGATGTTGCGAGAGAAGTGGAAAAATGTCTTATAAAGTTAAAGATATCAAATAATATAAGCTTAGAGGGCACTTCTTTGAACTTTGTGCCTAAGACATTTTTCTGACACGGAAATGGACTAACCCATTAACCAAGCTTTTAACGAAAGTAATTGCTCGTAAACTAATGCAACTAGTAGAAAGTAAAGTAAGAGTTACTAATAATAATTTAAATATATCGAATAATTACTTGTAGTCGATATAATAAGGGAAACTTTAATTTAGGATAATGAAGAGCTTGATATGAACCCCGAACTATTTCAGTTTGGAGTGCAATCTACACTATTTGGTACCCTAGTCTCTGATGGCCTGAAAATAAATGAAATAAAAAACTAGTGTTCCAAATGCTGTAGTCTGATCTAAAATGAAATGAAATGAATAAAACATCACTCCTTCGACGCACAAAACACTAATTTATTAAAACACTTGTTTAAAGTAACGATCCCACCGATTATTATGATGTTTTATACAATAACATCAAATTGAAATTAAATGTAACGTAAACTTTATGACTGATGTTAATTTAATGACGCAATGCACATCACAAATATTATCAATATATTTCTTTCCATTACCGCTTTAACACTGGATTATAATATCATAAGTACACAGTAGAAGTATTGCCTGACTAATTAAATTATCACTGAGTGCAGTATTAAGAATTATACTGAGCATTAACAATTACGTCAAAACCAATATTTTAAGTGCAAAGAAACTGATCGACTTTTAAATCTAATTAAAATTGTACGAAATAATTATTCCATTTGTAATAATTATTCGCAATATACCATAAATAGAATATATAGAAACACACATTTCGGTAAAATTAAAGGCTCCCAAAATATTGCATGAAATGTTCGCGTTCGCACTATTAATAAGTTTAGCTCTGCGGAAAAATATTCAGAAAATCAGAAATTTTTAAACGTAAGGTCACGCGTCATCCTCCTTACGTCCTCTGTACTGCAGTTATACATATATACATATAAAACCACCATCCGAGCGCTCAAGCTCTCTGAGCTACCCCCATAAAGTGTGTACAAAACAGCATCTCACCTTACAAGTTCTCTCTCAGCCGCTAAATTTTAAAAATGCCACCACACATATCTCACACGCACTTGACTTGGCCGTCAGACTCTGTGAAATACTTTCTAAAGCTCGGAGAGATTGACAAACAGACATTCACGTCAACCGCATCGCTCTAAGCTGTGCATAATGAAAGAACCTCCTCCTCCTCCTCCTCTTCCTCTTTCCCGCCTTGGTTCGCTTCCTCATACGCGTTTACGAATTCTTTAGCAGTAGTTTCCGCGTACCGAGCCTGGGTAATTCCTCGTTACGGGAGAGTAAGACAGAAAGAGAGATTCTCGCATCATCTCGTCGCGCACACAGAGAGCAAAGACCTACTTTTTTTTCTCCACCTTCTTTTCCTTTCTTTAGCTTTCAAAGGCTTTACTGCCTTTCTATCATTCCACCAAGATCATCCTGCGTGTGCGTGTGTGCGGTGGGTGTGTGTATGTGTCTAAGGCTTTACGACAATACATCTCCTACGTGTCTATGTGTATGGATATGTATATATGCATATATATATGTATATGTACGGAGCGTTTTGTCGTAAAGCCACTTTCTATATATATAACTGGGCTCCCCTGGCTCTTCTCGGGGAGCGAATTCGCTGAATGGGAAATAGGGACACGCGCGCGTATAGCTCCATCGGGAATAGGACGGAGTCGGCATTACCCCGCAACATGTCCGGCGGATGATATCCAACTGCGCGTTTTATCCGTTCTCTCTCTTTCTCTTCTTCTCCGTTTACGGAATCCAAAGAGAGCGAGTCCGTGACTCCTCTTTTGTTTTTCTCGTTGCCTTTGTCGCCACTTTTGGCTTCACAGCTGTTTCCTTTGACGCGCGCTGCTGCTCGTCTCAGTGTGTATTATATGTTGGGATAACGTTGCGGTTCTTCGTGTTTAGATTTTAGCTCGTTGCGTGATGGGTGGACGAATTGGCGTGCGTGTTTGCTTGGTTGTTTATCTGCTCGGGAACAGTTGTCTTCGAAGCTTTTTAATTATCTTACTGGACGTGTCTTGCTGGAGCCTTACTGTTACTAATTGAAATCGAGATTTTTTTCTTGTTGATTTGTCAGAAATTCGTATTTGCGAAAGGTCTACTATCAAAAACTATATGTGTTATCGAATACAATAATTGAGGATGGAAAAGCTAAAAAAGATATTTTTCATAAGCATGAACTGACCTTTAGTAGAAACATTAACGATATTTTGGCTAATTATTGGTTAATTTTCTAGTTAAAAATGTCACGCTAGCATTATAAAGATAAAAATTAATTTTTTCATAAGAACATATTCTGTTGGCAACAACTGAAAATATGACCATAATTTTGGATACTTTTAATAAGATTTATTTCGTCTGAAAATGCTTATATTTGAATAACACGTTAACCAACAAAAATGGTTAATTTGCTACCAGGGATTATCTTAATAAAATTGAATGCTTAATGGTACTTTGCGCTTACAAATTAAAAGCGATACAATCAAGTTTTTGTAGGAAAAATTTAGTAGTGAATATTATAGGCTAATAAAGAAAAGATTCGCAGATAAATAAACCGTTTGAGCACTCATATTTTAACAATATTTTTTCTTTTAAATAGTCATTTACAGTCCAAACGAATATACTTTAGGACCTGTCTTTAAAACAGAATCGCCATAGATATCGTGGCAATAACCTTTTCATGCCGACGCTTTTCATAAAACCGGTATTAAATTTACCCTTTTTTGTGTATGCTGTGTGTGTGTATATATATACATTTACTTAAAGGAAGCACTTTTTATTTACTTGAATACATTGAATAAAGATAAAATTAATTCCGTAAAAATATTTCGATTTGTTTAAATTTGAATTATGTTAAAATCTTTTTAAGCTAAGAGAAAAGGAGAGGGATCGCTTTAGAACAGCTGTTCTCGGTTTACTTTTACGTATAATTTCAAGCTTTTGCGCATAAATTTTAGTATATTTTTTATTTTGCCGCAGAAAAGGCAACAATAGCTTCTCTTACGGCTATACAAAGAAAAATATCGATACGTCACAATGTGGATCTCCGATAATAATTTGACGTATGCCAATCTAGGCTTCGATTATTATGCAAGATACTTTAGCTTCTATCACTTTTAAAAAATGTCTGTACCGAAACATATTAATATTATCATTTCTTACAATCTTACATAAAAGCCGGATAGTTTGATTCATCATCAGAGAATATCAATAGGATGACCGTTTCTTTTGCAAATTCAATTTAGTGATCTGATCGATGAATCCTTGTTTCAATGGCCTACATACCAAACCAAAGTGCTAACATCAACTGCTAGAATTTCAATATTCTACAACTCCACTTCTACAACTACTTTCAAAAGGTGCCTGATCATTCACGCCAACCACCAGACTCGCCGCCACTTGAAAACCAAAAAAGCAAACGAGAAAAGAGAGAGAAAAAAAAGAAGCGTGCAAAAGCAACCCATTGACAGGCATAAAAAGCTCATCTCCGTTTCGCGCCTGTTGCACTGCCGAGATACCAACCGAAGCGACAAACGCGCCCCGTAGATCATTATAACGAACTCTCGTTTCCGCGTCTATTCTCCTCGTACATATACACACATATTTCAAGTACTGGGGGAAAAAAGAGAGAAGCGTAGAAGAAGAAAGGAAAGAAAGAAAACAGCAAAAGATACTCAGTCTAAGCATATACACGTGGCGTCTTCATTCGGGCGTCGGCCAGACATGACGCCACTTGGACGCTAACGAGGCCCCTCTATACATACATGCACACACACACAGATCTTTGCGGCGTGTATATTTCCCGTCTACTTCTTATACTCCCGTCTAGGCCGTTTCTTTTTTTTCTCTGCGCGCGTACACACACACACACACACACACACACACTCGCATACTTGGCACTTGTGCATATGAAGCTGAAGGAGACGAGGAGAAAGGAACAATGGAGCGAGGATGGATTGTGTGTATTGTATACGCGGATATGTGTGTGTTTATGTGTGTGCACGGTCCGGAAAAGTAAATGGAAAATGTCGGAGCGTGTGAGCGATGGTCGCGGCGTCAAGAAGAGGAGAGTTTATACATATACACACGCCGTATATAAGTGTGCATATACACGTGGATATGAGTGCAGGCGCGCGCGTCGATTCCTCGTGACGCGCGGTGTTTGCTCAAGGGCCCGTGCACATCATTCGAGTTTCTCTCTCTCTCTCTCTTTGAGAAAAAAGACAAGTTTAAACGCGTTTCGCGAATTTTCCAGAGCGCATACACGTTTCGTCGCGATGATGTTTTTTTGGATCTTTACTATGCGACTGCCTTTGACATGTACAGTGATTTTTATTAGAATCGAGTGGCTTTGTGGCGAATTTTTTTTATTTGCTGTATTCGCCGATGTAATTGAGGTTTACTATATGCTTATTCAATTGGCAGTTGCTGACAGATTGTATTCGCGGTTGAGCCCACACATAAATGTTTATTACTAATGTTTTGATGGAACGACGGAATAAATGATATTTCTGAAACAATTAATTTAATTTTTCAGTGAATTTATTGACCTGTTATCAATAGTATGTATTTGGTATTCACAATAATCACAGTTAAATGCACGTGAGATTATTTCAAAATCATATCCTTAGCGGAAGGAATTTATAATATATAATCGATTATTATAACAATAATATTGTATAATTTAATAGATTCGAATATTAATGTTGAATAATTTGCTTAACAATATGTCTCATAATCTAAAATTTTATTGCAGTGGGTTAGCGATGCCTCGAAAGCATGCAATCATTTCCGTAATAATCGCCAAAATTAAATAATAACGAAATATAGAATTCAAATGCAAATACTCTGTTGCAACTTGTTGAAATTGGAATTTCATGTAAATTAAGGGGAAAGTGGAAAGGGGATGCTGCATGAGCTATAAAATGTCAGCAGGTAAACAATGACCTTATACAGAATTTGAACTAAATCTCATTATTGGATTGGATTTGATGCGAATACTAGATTCCAGGGTATATTTCATTCAAATTTACATGCCTCTGGAAAATCAAATCGTAATAGAGTTAGTACTTTGAATAAAAAAAAAGAAGCGGATGGAACTAATAACTGTAAAAGACTTTTCTTCTGAAACTTTGATTTTACACCATAAGCCGTGATGATTTTTCAACAGGCCTGTCCAACTATCGATTTCACGCGCTTATCCAGATAAATGGGCAATCTCACGCGACGAATCCATTCACTCGAGCAGACAGTTTACAAGCGCACATCACTCCGTCGTATCACTTATAATCCTTCCAATTTGAATTTTCCAAGCCCAATACGTATGCTAGAAAGAAAATAGAGAAAAAAAAATACCCATATAAGCCCACGGTGCACTGGCAATCCACAATTCAAGATTAGAAATAAATCCCACGTTCGAAAAAAGCATCCGCGGAATATCAAAATCTCCTGATTC
This sequence comes from Megastigmus dorsalis, assembly GCA_900490025.1. Classification (NCBI taxonomy): domain Eukaryota; kingdom Metazoa; phylum Arthropoda; class Insecta; order Hymenoptera; family Megastigmidae; genus Megastigmus; species Megastigmus dorsalis. The sequence goes on from UELU01121777.1 coordinate 18,718, forward strand.
ATCCGCGCGGGAATCTCGAGTTCGCTTCCTCATAAAAGCACACACACTGTATATTAACATGTATAGCATTTCAGAGAGTCGAGCGACTTGCAAATCAACGGAAAATATACGTGCCTCCGAACGCCATGTACAATAAAAAAAAAAAACAACCCACACAGACACACGCATAAAGAATATGGAAATCGAGCATGTATATATAGGAAAAATATCCGACTCTGATGCACGTACACTGTCCCTAGGATAGCGTGCGCCGTGTCTGAATAGCCGGCAGACTACTTGCGATTCGCGAGCAGCTCGACATCAGCCCGTACACCTACCTCTACAGCGCATCGAATTTCTCCCATTTCCTGCGCGCAACTCTTAATGCCGTGAGGCATCCAAAAAGCACAGGATACAGCTTCGCAAAGGAGCGAGAAGAAAGGTGCGTCTATAGTGTCGCGTGCATATATACTGTTGGACCAAAGCAGAAGGGAGGAAAAAGAAAGCCGAAAAATGGAAATATCCGAGGCGATTCGCGCGTCGCGTGTCTAGGATTTTCGTCTGTGCGTATGTATAGTAGTCGAAAAAATTTGAGTCCGTATGTAAGACTACTCGCTGCTCCGCCTTTGTGTGTGTGTGTGTGTGTGTG
>UELU01121778.1:0-13387 GCA_900490025.1 Megastigmus dorsalis
CATTGACAGCTAACCTCAAAATTACGATTATATCTACATGTGTTTATAACTTTTAATATTTATTATTTTGCGAAATATCTGGACTTGACCGGCGTAGTACTCGTTGCTATTAATCATTTTGTGCAAGATGGGGCTTATGTGATTTATCGTTTTTTAAATTAACTGGAACATAGAAATAGATCGAACAGCCTGAGGAGGGGGGACGCTACTGCTTCCCCTTAATCTCTTTTTATTGTACAAGTTTTGTTAAAAATTAAAATATTTTTACCTAAATAACTTTATAGTTGTATTTGACAATAATTCAAAATTTTAGTTACTTTGAAGAGGCATGAAGAAGCTTATGTTATTTGCGACCACATTTTCCACACACTTCCTTTTTGCAAGATTTACGCAACGTAAACTAAGAGGTGCTTCTTAATTCACGGCAATGAATAATAGTGTGATTTTTTTCGATGAACGCAGTATAAATCTATTGAGCTTTTATTAATATTCTCGCTGTTTTCAATCACGCACACGGTCTTTCGCTTATTAAGAATATTCTTTGCTCGATTCGATAAATCTTTAATTTCATAAGTAATAAGTTTAAATAAGAAATTGGCTATTCTCTTTAAATCAGGTTTAACTCTGCCTTTGTCAGCCACGTACTTAATGTAATCGCGGTAGATTCAGTCTGGCATCTTTTTAATTAAATTGTCAATTACTTCAGGACATGAGGTTATTTTCGAGTGATTTCATTGATCTCGCGAATAATTTTTCCTAAAATAATTTTGGAATTTTCAAATCTCCTTTGCAATGTTTTTATAATATCATCAGAACCGTTACCTACGGTAAGCAAATTAATATTTTCGCGATTTTCAGTACCGTACGCAGTACTTTGTAGTTGAATGTTATTGTTATGCCGACGACTATCTTCAAAATTGTCATAATGATGCGTCTATTAAAATTATCGGAATTTTCATTAAATTCAAGTGAATATTCATATTCTAAATCGCTTATATCATCGTGGCAATTAACATTATCGAATTGACTTTTTTCTTTCAGCGCGAAACATGTGCGTTTCTCCGGAATAATATTATCAACTTTATTAAATGGTCGCTTTCGGATTATATAGGTGCTAGTATTCGCGGTCGCTCGCCTTGTAGATTTTTCGCTGCTTCTGCTTGAAGCTGTCGTGCGTTCCGTGGCGTACTAGTGACGGCGAAATTTCAAGCTCGTCGACTGCATCAACATATAGTTGAACGTCTCGGTAGGTTCCTCTGTACTTGTCCATCTTGATATTAATTCAGTTAGTTACCTTTGTCGATGATTTCTTAAATTGCAATTTTTAAATTCCACCATACTTTAAATAACGAGTTATACGAAAGACTAAAAATGCTCGCTAAAATATAGTTATTCAACGACAGCAATCGCTGCTTTCTTCTAAATAGCAGCTAAGTTCACCCAATCGTCAACATGTAGAAATTGGAGAATCCGGTATGTGTCAAGATTTTGAGGCCCGAAGTATTTCGATATCTTATTTAAGCCATACGCCGCAGCTCTCATTGATCGGTTTTTTTTAATTGCATCAACCATACGTCTTTGCGTCGTATTATGATAAATTCGATATAGTACTACTCTTTTGTTCCTCGTTCTTTGGTACGCTTTAAGCAGATTTCCACTTCTTGTCAAAGCCATTAATTGTTTCATATCTTTGGTCAAGATATCAAAGTAATTGATATCTTTTAAAATAATTTCTTTGCGCATTGAATTTGTCTCTGTCAAGCATCTTAAATAGTAATCTTTAAAATTGTTAGATTGAACTCTTAGTCTGGATAGTATACTATCGGTCATAGCTAAAAAATTATATTTGTGCTCTAATCTCGCCATTTGCTTGACCAACATTCTCAATTCACTTTTACAGTTCCACTCCCTAAGCCCGTAATGAAGTACAAGGTTGGCATACGTTATGACATCGATAACTTCAGAATTAGCTTCCAGGAGCAGTTCGACCATACGTTCCTTCTCTCTTCGAGACGCCTTGATGTTTGGACCCATTGTTCGACAGATATTTAACAACAACGTAAAGCCTTGAGTGCTCCTCACATTAGGTTTGGCTCCATACTGTAGCAAAAGTTCCACACATTTAGCTGACGAGACCCAATGCAAAGGAGTGGTTCCTAGACGAGTTTCTTGATAGTTGACATCAGCTCCTTTTTCCAAAAGAATTCTTACTCCTCTTATATCGTTAAGTCTGACGGCGTGGTGAAGTGGAGAAAAGCCTGAGTCGCATATTTCGTTCACATCGATATTATCGTAGATCATGTCCAAAATATTTTTGGGTAATTTTTGTAAAAGTCCGCCAAAACTATCAATAGTAATACGAACCCCACATTTCAATAGAAATTCGAGGCATTTGAATCGTTTACGCTTGAAGGCTACGTCGCAAGGTCGGATACCATCTTTATTCGCGTGGTCAATATCAGCGCCATAATTAACAAGGAGCTTCATTACCTTCACACAATCCGATTCGCTATCCCCTAAAACAGCATAGTGCATGGCACTGTTTCCATTGATATCACAGCTTTCGATATTAGTCCCATTATTTAGGTAATACAACATCTTGTTCTTGTGCTTTTTGAGGATCGATATAAAAAATTGGTCCAAACTGATAATGGCTTTATGACCCATCACAAATTATATATTATTTAACTTTCCGGTTGAATCTGTAACATTATTATATTTTTTTTACTAAGCAAAGGAAGCCTTGTACAATGCTTATACAGCTTTAAATTACATTTTAAAAAAAAATTTATACAATTGTTTACATGATAAGATGTTATATTAATAAACGTTAATTGCTTGTAAAACTTTATAACTAAGTGAAACATCAACACCAATCTTGATTTTGACGAGCCAAATTATTTAAATTTTTGCCAACGTGTCGACCATTTCGTGTATGGTCATCTTCAGGACTATACAAGTAATTATATACACTATTTAGAGGAGAGAGAAGAACTCACCACAATATTCTTATAAAACTCCTCCACAATATTCTTATAATATTCCTATAAAACTTAGTAAAATTATGTCTATCACAACTGTCACAACCTATAAAAAATATAATTTTAATAAAACGAAAGACGAGCACTACTATACAGTTTTAATTTAAAATTTATTTATCATAAAAAGCTCTTTTGGACAAGTCACATTTAAAAGTCTAAATTAAATAATGCATCTCAGAAAGAGATGTTAGTCAAAATGAGATTGAGCTAAGACTGAACCCAAACGTTAAGAAAATTTGAATCGAACCAACACAACAATAACAATAAGAATTATGATAGAAGAAAACAAACATGTATATATACAATTACAAAAGGCTAAAGGAAACTGACTATACTGTTAACTCTCTGAACTGATATTGTCTATAGCTACTTTGTATGCCTGTTTAAAGAACTGTATGACTGTTTGTCAGTTAATATTAGATTTATGTGTAAATATGTAACATTTCTGAAAGTTCTACCTTTTATACAATCCTTAAAGCTTTTTATGGTACATAAATTTTAAATTAAAACTGTATAGTAATGCTCGTCTTTCATTTTATTCAAATTATATTTTTTATAAAGTTTATAGGTTGTGACAGTTCATAATTTTACTAAACACATTTTTAAACATGCGCTAATTTTACAAGAATATTGTGGTGAAGTTTTCTTTATAAATAAAAATTCGATGTGATAATTATTACTTTGTAAATATGTATGTAATTACTTGTATAGCCCTGAAGATGACCATACATGAAATGGTTGAAACGTTGGCCAAAATTTAAATAAATTGACTTGTCAAAATAAAGATTGGTGTTGTTTTACTTTACATAGATAAGATGTTATGTCTAGCTGTACTCATTTCAACATTTAACGGTCTCGTAATTTTTAATTTGCTTTGCTTATAGTAACGTTTTTCAATCCCATGTATTGAAATATATAGAATATAAACATTGATTATAATCTCCACAGGTACATTTATTATAATTTACTATACCGATTTTCGATAGTGTGGCTTTGTCGTTATCAAAGACATAAAAAAATTTTTGAATAATGCTTGTTCTTTGACATAATGTTTAGTTTGAAGATATGAGTATTTTTTATATTGTTCATAGATGTCAGAGTAAGGTACAGCTTCAAATTCTTCTAGATTTGAAGCAGATTTAGCCAATGTATCTATCAGTTAAAAACCAAGTTATCGAGCTCTACAAGCCACTGGCTGAAAAATAAAAATACTAGGTATAATTTCTAATTTTATTTTCATATAAATAATAAGTGAATTCTTTTATCTATTTTAGAGGTGATGAATCGAATTTCATCAACTTTCGCCTTTAAATTTAAATTTGCATTCGTCATTTAATTGTATTTTAAATTTAATTTAAAAACGTTTTTAACTAGATTTAAAACATGTGTTTATTAATTTAAATAAATTAATGCTATAAATTAATTCTGAGAATTTTACACCATTCTTTAAATGTAGGGGGGTAGGGCAATATGAAGCCGTGGGTAACTTGGCGCACCTTTATTTTAAGTAATAACATATTACAAATGCTTTTTAAAATATTTTAAACCGACTCAGTAAAACAAATATTAGGTCAGAATCAATATAATTCAATAATATTTTTGAAAGGTATTAAAATATTAAACATGATTTCGAAAATGTTAAAATATTTCGATTCAAGAAAGATTTGCATAAACATAAAATTGTTACGTTTTTACATTCTCGATAAAAAAAAGAGGGGGAAGAACGACCGCGACGGGACCCGAGCAGTGTATCCCTACTTGAATCTAGGTCTTGACCAGTTATATAATGATAATTCTGTTAGGTAATGATCACCAAACCAACTTTAGCCTGAAGTTCTCGTGTGATAGCTTGCAACTTTTTTTCACGCATTCTGGTTACTACATGTTTATGCCGATATTACAAGCTTGGATCTGTTGTCTTTAAGCACAAAAAATAAATTCAATAGATTTCATTTTTTTTCGTATGATTATATTTCATAAATAATTTATCTTTTTATTCGCAATGTTATGTCGGTCCAGAAATCAAATATCCATTTTTCAAATTCGTTCCAATGAAACCTATTCTCTTGGAGCTAAAGGATGATTGGACGCCTCTTATGGTAGCTCTATTGGTGGATGCCGTGTCAAGCTGGGGGCACGCTACTACGGAGCATCAATAGCAGTCGGCAAGTCGTCGATGCGATGTTGACAGCGGAAAGGGAGCCTTTACAGTTCAGCTGTGGTACGAGACTTCCGAGTTCGAGCGAACTCGAACTCGGAAGTCTCTCAGGTCCAACACAGAGTTGAGCCGTCCAAATCGGAGTGTATATATTTCCAGTTAGGCTTATATTAGTCTTACCTAATTATACATATATTCTATTAATACAATTTTCTCGAAGTTTTCATGCGTTCATGTGTGAATTTCAATAACTATAAGCTTCATGTTAGAGTTAAATAAGTGCGGTACGGAGTATTTCATTATTGTTGCATATTTCGAATTTGTCATTAGTCCAAATTTTTGTCGATACAAATATTCTATTTATATATAAAATTTTGAAAAGATTTGAACAGTTTTACACCTGTTATCGAATCCCATAGGAAACCGATTTTTTCATAATATTGTTAATTTCTCAAATAAATATAAAATATTAATGCTTGAAAATTTAATAGATTCATATCAACAATAATCTATAAAATTTAGTAAAATTTCATAATGATTTATAAAGAAATTCTAAAGTTATAACCATAGTTTCAAAAAATGACATTTTTCGAAATAACAAACGAACGACGCAAGCAATTTCAAAAAATAATATGTCAAATTGCATGACAAGTAGTCAAATCATATCTCACTATTTCCAAAATGTAGAAAAAGTTTCGCATTTTATATTATAATAACCTGGGTCTTTTAGAACGATTCCTATTAGGTGCAATGACTAGAGAATTTAACTCTACTTTTTCAACAGCGCCCTCAACTGAGGTGTTGAATTTCCTAAGCTTTTGCTCCAACATCCCCTTTAAGATAGAGTTAAATAAAAAATATCAATAATTTCACATAATGCTCTATATCTCGAACAACGCGTATGCTAAGTTTAGAATATTATTTCTCTTAAGCTATGTAATATCACTTACTTTATTTAAATATTTGTTTCACAACAAATCTTAAAAATCTCTTATCGTTAGTGAGAATAGTCGTACCTTGGTGAAATCACGACACTATTTGACTATACAGACGTTTAAGGAATACTGCTTAAAAAGTTCACTGCCTTAGGCTACGTAGATGGCATAGGCAAAGTTTATGAAGAAAATGGGGAGGTGCTTTGCAACATTCCATACTTACGCAGGTACAAAAGATATATTTTAAACTAGCTATAACTATGAGTAGTCTCGAAGAAGAATTGGGCGAGACTATAAAGTGGAAGTATATTGTTTATGTATTTATATGTGCAGACAGTGATGGATTTTCTATGCTACTATGATTTTTCTACTTTAAAATACATTATTACTTGTCATTGGAAAATTCTATGAATGCGTATTAAGCTGAATCTTATTCATTTTGTAATTAAATTAAAAAATTATTTGTAATATTTCTCTGTATTTGATACCATATAGATGGTTCCCATATAGACGAAGATTAAGTTGGAGCTTCTGTGGTGTAGAAAACTTATTCTACCTACGTATTCCGGCACGTTTAAAACTTCTAGATAATATACCAATGACAGAGAAGCATGGTCTGTTGCAATTATGATCAGACTATGGGCTCGGACAGCCAAAAGAATGAGCAATAAGGAATAAGAAAATAGCATTGGTTTCTATATCTATATGCATAAGGAATAACAGGAATATGGAGGAATAACTTTTTATTTTTCGTACATATAGATATAGAAACCAATGCTATTTTCTTATTCCCTCATTCCTCATTCTTTTGGCTGTCCAAGCCCTTAGTGTCAAAAGAAGGTCATACATAGGAGAAATGAAGTGTGATTTAGAGTGCCTTTGACCTCCACCGTGTGAAATATCGTGGCACAATTTAAGGTAATTCAACACCTCAGCTGAGAGCGCTGTGGTAAGCTTTAGGCAAATTTACACTACTACACACTATTTTAATTTAAGGAGGCTTCGGCGTTAGGTGCCATATCGAGTTGGGGGCACGATACTAAAGAGCATCAAGCTGCGTCCAACTCACTGATGCTCAAAGAATATTTAGCAAAATATTTCCAAAAAATTAAGGAGATTTTTCGAGTCTTCTAGTTTCCCACGTATATTGTTATAAGTAAAAAAGTATTTTTGTTTACTTGAAAACAATTCTAACCTAAAAAACCGAACTTCAAACGACTAAAGTTTGTTATGAATTTTCGAAATTCCAAATTTTTTTGATATAGTATTGTTTATTTATGTCTTATGAATGTGTGTTTAAAATTTTAGATCTTAATATTATATAGAAAAAATTTAGGGAGCAATCTCGTGAAATAGAATCACGCTGTGGCACTTTTTTTATGTTTATACTTAAGTTTTTGTTAATAACTTTTAAAAACGGTCGTCAACCTTGCGGCGCTTAAGTACTAATCGATTCAGAATTAAATTAGCTCTCATTCTAATATATACACATTGGTATCTGTCATTTCATTAATTATGCTAGGGAAGAAAAATCACACTTACCATATTTTTTACCTTTTTAAAGGTAATTTTTATAGATACAGTATTTCGTTAAATGCAAAAACCGGTAAAGTAGGAATTTTTCCGACCATAACACATCCCTTTAATTAAAGAAAGTTACAAAAATTCAAAAGTGCTCTTAAATTCCATTTACCAAATAATTATACTTATTATAATGTAAAAAGAATCTCTAAAAAAAGAACTAATCAAGAATGTAATAAACTGCAGACGTTGTCAATAAAAATACTAATTTATCATTCTGAAATTTATGAATCCTATAAAACTTACAGTCTACCTTACATTAAAATCTTAATTACCGGCGTTCGTGCATATGTCAGCCGATGAAGTTGAAAAAAAAAAAAAAAAACGAGAAGGAAACACAGCAACGGGTATACTCGTTAAGAAATCACCGTTACTTTTTACGCATTAAAAAATTTACTGCTCATCGAACGCCAAAAAGCCATACCTATACCTTTCATTATTTTGGCCATTTTTCGATCGGCTCTCAAGAACAATTTAATCCGTCGGTCGTCTACATACAGACATCCCTTGACAGTGTCATTTCGGTGTCATCACCTACCTTCATTTTTCGTACTTACCGTATCCGCGACGAAGAGCAAGGTAGATCGTTATCGCAAAGATGGTCGAGCGAACAAGTTTCGGACCATAATTTTGCGTGATTTGCAGTTTTCTACACGGCGCGACGCTGCTCCTCAACTTTTGCATTATACGGGTGTAAGATCGCACGCACATGCAGATATACTTGCTTTGGATGCAATTACACGGGCAGAGAAAACGCAAAAGGCTCAAGGTTCTTCTCCTCATAGTGTGTGAATCAATGGTATTAATGTACTTTGAGTTTGTGCTTTTACGTGCTGAAATATATACACGCTGCGCTTTGGTATTTTCGTATAAGATGTGCCTAATGTGCATTAAATATTTTATGGGGTTACTTCGGGGCTCAAAGTGCATTTGTAAAAGTAAATTTATGTAAGTTTTATAATTAAAAGCATTAAATTTTTGGCATTGAAATAGTCATTTTTCGTAAAAAAAAAAACTATATTATTTAAATATCTGCAATTGCTTTTTTAAATCTTCGTGTATCTTCGTGCAATACACATATGTGAAGCAAATGCGAACTATACAAATTCTTAAACAAAAAGTTGATGTATCACGTATAACTAAATTATGTTGTATTTTAATTACACGACGCGTAGTATTTTTCAAACATTTAATTTTCGTATTTCTCGTAAAGAATATAATAAATTAAGGCAGTAAATAATTGCATTCAAAATTGAATCTAATGAAATTAAATTGAGTTAAAGAGTTTTTGAAAAATATTTCGAAACAGTTTATGTGGCTACGATTCGATAATGCTCACTTGGAAGAACAGAATATCTATGTGACAGGCGACTTGTTATTTTTTAAATTTAGTATAATGATACATGCCGTGAAACGCCAACTATAAAAGAAGCATAGATCAAGTAAATTTACAATAAAGCATAAATAAGTAGTTATAAACAATTCGTCTGTAGCTTGGCGCAAGTGTACATTATAACGGGATACCAAAACGAAAGCATTAAAAGGAAGCCCAAAGGGTATAATACTTTAAGTATGAACTTTCACGCCATTTAAATTCAAAAGAAAAGCCGAAGAGAACATTGGAAGCGACGAAAAAGTATATACGCGAACGGCAGAGGGGTGAGAAAGATGAATGCCAAAACGCGCGAGCGCGAATCGGGGTTCGTTTCTTCTCTCTTCCTCTTCGACTCTTTTACACACGCTCTCTCTCTCTCTCTTTCTCTTTCTCTTTCTCGCTCTCCCCTTTTCGTTCCTTTGCGCTGCTAGGAGGCAATGAAGCCCGTCAAAGCGAATGATGGACGTCTCCGCATAAACCTGACGAGTGACTCGTGGCGCCTTCAGGAACGACTCAGAGGAGCCCCGTACATCACTTTTATTACCGGCCGTCCTCATTTTCATATCTCATAAAACCTCCGGAGGCCCGCCCCCTTTTTGCCTTTTCTCTCCTCCTCCTCCTCCTCGCCTGCCACCCTACGACTCGGGCAGTGTTTCCCCCACCCCTCTCTCTCTCTCTCTCTCTTTCTCGCTGGTTCGCCCTGTCGACCCTGCCACCGAAGAATGACGGATGGACGCGCGCATCCGCATTACAATCCTCCGCTCTCTCGCGAAAGTCCGCGCGCGTGTAGTTTCGCTTAATGCGCCGAAATCGACGATTCCTTTATGAAAAACTTGATTTATGCCCGGTTCCACCCCCCCCCTCCCTCTCTCTCTCTCTCTTTCTCTCGTTGCCGGAATATAAGGTTTACTGCTCCACGAAGTTTCCGTTCTCTCTCTCTCTTTCTCTCTCTCTCTCTCTCTCTCTCTCTCTTCGCTTCTGACAATGGTTTTGATATACGCCGAGCTACGCGCTTGGAGATTAGTCGATGCTCTTCACATTTTTGAAATGGTCTTTCGTACTTTTTTTATTTTTTCGTCGGCGACGAGAATGTATTTATATTCCCTTCGAATGAATTTTCCAGAATTTATGGCTTTTCGCGGTTTAGCAAAGTTTTGCGTCACGCATAAGCGATCCGAGTATAATTTCGAATGTCGCCGCCGCGAATGACACAAAAGGAATCCGCATCTATAAATATTCGAATTTTTAATAATAGAGCCGCGCTTCACACTACTTGCGGAGAAGATTAATTATTTTTTATGTAGACAGCTCCCAAACGTGTTTGAACTGTTTCATTACTATATCATCACTTTATATATTATGGCCTCATAATTTCTACAATAAATATAAATACAAACTTTACACTCTATACTACATAAAAAAGAACAGCGTTGACGATTAAACACTCTCTAAATTCGAAACAGTGAAAATTCACTGATCTTTAGTTTTTTTTAATACTGAGAATCAGGTGGCTGCGAATCCAGTGAATATTCACTATATGAATTAGTGAAAAGCTACCAAGTAATTGAAATAGTTGAATTTCACTTAAAAGATCAATGAAATGAATGCACGTGGCTTTCATTTGAAATTTGTAGAAGTGAAAACTACATTTGTAATATTAATTATAACTCGATATATTTTTTAAAATTTTAACTGGACTGTCTAAAGTTAAATAATATAATCAAGTGAATAAATTATTTTTTATGAATGAATAAGGGGCTAGAATTAAAGTTGTACGTCAACATTTATTATATTAATAAAAACATTAACTAAACCCTAATAATCCAAATAAAACTGCAAATATAATAGTTCCGGACTGTAAAAAAATATAAGGTGAAAATAAGAGTTGTTTTTTTTAATAACGATTTGAATCTTATCTTTAAATATTACCACAAGACACTAAAATTTTTTGTTGTTAACAGATTTACCTGAAATAGTAAATGAATTAAAATGAAACGCGCCAAAATATTAAGCATCTCAATAACTTATTCTATAATACTTTCAAGTACGGTGCTCCAGTAAGATGCTCCGTAGGACTACCTTACTCAAATACGAATGATAATAATTGAAGAGGTATAGTCAACTACGCTTTTTATTCCCCCCCTCGAATGCTCCCAATATCAAATTCCTTGTTTTATTTGTTGCCTCATTAATCCACTAATTAAATAGTGAGAAACTAAATCACTGAAATATTAGTGAATGCGAAATAGTATTCTAAATCGGTATAATTTTCATTAATTCATAAGTTAAAATAACGTTTTCGACCAAGTACAGTATTATTTTTCACTGATCGTCAAGTGAAAAGGATTTTCACTACCCGAATCACTGATTTTTTCACTGATTTATATTTAGAGAGTAGAATTACTGCGACAATTATTTCCAAATAAATTAAGCAATGACTTTATAATTTTTATAATAATCTCCATCGATGACCGAAAATAGTACACGCTCAATCGTGAGATACGTATAACACTGGAAAATTATCGGACATTGTTGCTAGCGATCCTGAGACGGGAATTAGTCGAAATGAGAAAGTGCAGTCCGCGCGACTTGCACGCACGTACATCCACGTTATACCTGCACAAGAGCACGACACATGTACTTTGTACATATAGAGGGAGGAAAAAGCATCATCCTCGAGGCTTAGCGCACATACACGCTGCAAGGAGAGTTGACTCGGCGGGAGCGGCCCCACTACTGCGATCTTATCTCCCTATCATATCGAGCTTAATCTCTCTTCCCTATCTCGGTCGGATCGGCATTGGCTTGCTCTCCATCTCTCTCTCTCTCTCTCTCGCTCTCTCACTCCCGCGGCCTTTCTCTCTTACCAGTGGGGTACCCATTATACCTCGCGGTGTCTAATAACACTAACTAACCGGTACACCAGTCCACTTCCACTGTCCCTCGATCTTCTTTCTCCCGATTAATCCTTTGGCAGATCTTGGACTCGGTCCCCCTCTGGGCTTATAAGCCTCGTCTCTCTCTCTCTCTCTCTCTCTCTCTCTCTCTCTCTCTCTCTCTCTCTCTCTCTCTCCTTCCCTCGCGTGTACTCCCCTTGTTCTCGATATTTTCTTCAATACTCGTCGCTTTTTCACTCCCGCGCGACGCGACGCCAGCCGCACCGTTTCAAACTTTATAATATATATCTATATACGACGGGGTAGTGCGTGCTTATTTTATCCGGCCTGCATCTCGATATTTCTCCTGGCTGATATAATTGATTTGTTTAGCTGGAACTGCTATTCGGTGCGGGCAGGTTGCGGGAGAGACGGGCAGAGAGAGAGAGAGAGAGAGAGAGAGGCTCGTGCCAGCTCGAGAAATGGTCGAGATTAGTCCTACAGCTTATCTACCTGTCGTATTGTTTTTCTTAGGCGATATTTTCATTTTAACTACTTCATATAAGCTTTTCTTCGCTGATAGCATCGGCCGCTCGAAGAAAGTATTTTAGGGCGTCTGTAAAACAGTTATTTAACTGGTACTCGATTGTAATGAAGTGAAACAGATTTATATTACTTAATTTATTTGTTAGGCCTGAAAGATTTGAAAGGCAGCGACGCTACAGCGTTAAAATAGTTTGACCACTATATATTTAGCAGAGTTGCTCGTTTTAATTCTACAATATTAAATGAAAACGACATCATTCAACTAGACAATTTCATAGAGCACTGCGCATGTTACGTAATAACTGTAAGATTTATGGGTATAAGCTTTTCAGTTTCAAATCGTGTTAGAATAAAATTGCTTGGTACTAAACCTATATCTGCAGTGTCTAAAAATTATTATCGCAATCTGCTTCTTTATACATGCTATAGTTCTCAGCGTATACGTTTATTGCTTAGTGCAGGCTGTCAAAATAAATCACCGATCTTTCTTCTTTTACGTCCACTTTCGGTTGGAAGTAAAAAATGTGCCATCGATAAAAATGTAATTTCGAAGGAAAATGCTTATTATTAGCAACGACACCGCCTAGATTCTACACCGGCAAATTCTACACAATTATTATTTTCTACACGGTATAATTCTACACCGCAATATTCTACACAAGAAATTTCTACACAAGTTTTGCAACGGCAGATTTAAATTAGTGATTTACTAATTTTTTTGCCAATTTTTTTACAATTTAATTCTGGAATTTCCTAAGGATAAATTATTACGTACAAATTTTAAGTCACGATCAATTACAACGGTTCATTTGCATGAAAAGAGGGATGCATTTGTAATAAAGGGTAGATGCTTTATATAATGTAAGCAATCATAC
>UELU01121781.1:0-17894 GCA_900490025.1 Megastigmus dorsalis
CCCTGTGTATACTCTCAGCCCTCCCCCCCCTCCCCCCCGGCCGTTCCCGTCTAAGAGTGCCGAACCTCAGCAGCCCGGGACCGGATCCCCCATGTGTAGCCATGCTATATAGCTGCGCGAACTGAGAGGAGTGAGAGAGAGAGAGAGAGAGAGAGGAGCTCTGGTGGAACAATGCCTCAGCGATGGAGTTTGCGATGTTTGAGCTGTGGATCGCTATGCGGGTGTTTAAGTGGGCTACGCGCGTATCAAAGTTTTTTCCTCTCTTTTTCTCGCAGCTGTTGTTTTTCTTTGGTGTTGGAGTTGCGGAACGAGGAGATGCAAATATAGATGGCTCTTTGGCAACTCTCGATATAGAGTTTTCTTTGACTCATTTTCGTTCGAGTATAGAATCAAGCGATTTTTCAAGCTCGTTTTTCAAAATAACACTTTTATGAGTGAAAATGTTACAACAGCCTGCAAAATATGTTTCTTGGAGTTCAACGAAAAAGCTACCGGGACTTGTACTCGAATAAGGGAATAAAGCAATAATAGCGAAGCGAAGGACTACCTCACCGAGCGGTCACGTATGCCACTGCTCCCGCTAGCCAAATTAACGGGTAAAAGCGCGCTCCCGCAATAACTGCCAAACTTTGCAACATTTCAATTTGCCACCTAATGACCGCTTAGCGCAGTACCTCCCGTACACCCGTACACCCACCCACCCACACACTCACACAACTCAACACACACACACACACACACACACACACACTAGGCTAGGTATACTCCCGCTGTGCACATAATCTCGCGGTCGCGCAATATGGTAACGTCAAGGGTCATCCGCTCTGAGGTCTCTCTCGTTATATCCTCGAGAGCGGCTGTGCGACCTCTCTCTCTCTCTCTCTCTCTCTCTCTGGTCGTGCCTAAACATATAGCTGGCATGCACAGGCGCACACATAAACGCGAGGGGGCTTTCGACACACGAATCTAATTCGATAGGGTTGGTAGGCGATCGGAGAGCGAGTTTCGTGCCTCGACAAGCTGCGGTTACTCCCACGCCGATGCTACATACTCGTATCCGTGTGTCTGTGTGTGTGTGTGTGTGTGTGGATGCTGGATAGTGAAGTGGGCTACGAGCTCGATGGGCTTCTCTCGAGCGCGCGACTGTGTACGGAGAATTGGAGAACTGGCGAGTGGCGGCCGGTGGTTGGCTGCACGCTTCTGGTCCTCTAGCCTTTCTTTTTCTTTTAAGCGGACCGCGGACTTTTTTTTTTGTTGGTCTTTCGATGTTTCGCAGAGGATTGGTTCTTTCTTTTTCTTCTTTTGGCGGTGGTCGTGTTTGGATGGTGCTCGAGGGATGCGATCGAGAGTTTGTTTGCGCGCGTTGCGGTTCCGGGCCGAAATACGGCGCTGCGTTTACCTATCGCGAGGCGCATAGTTCGATCCTTGGCTTGGCGAAGTGTTTCTGGAAATCGGTGCGGTGACGGTCTACTGTCTCTTTTCTTTTTCTGCTGGCCAACTGTTCTTTTTTTTCACTGTGTTCGATGGCAGCACATAGTTTTATATTATCAGGTACTGTAATATATAATGAATTTTAAACGAATCTAAATAGACACTAGTTTTAACATTAATGCAGTTCTTTGAGAAAGGACGTTATGCAAAATGAGAAGAATGTTCCTTTAAAATCAAATAGTCGAAAGCATCATACGTATTGAAAAAAAGCAAAAAATCAAACATCGGTATAAAGCGATAAAAATGATTTCAATTTCGCGAGTACATTTTTGCGCACACGTCCATGCATAAAATTTTACGAGCGGATTCCCGTGTACACACAGCCGAGCAGAGCAGCGGTCGAGCGAGAGAGAGAGAGAAGAGAGAGAAGCGGTTCTGTCGTAAAGCCCAATGCCCCAAAATCACTCGTCACGACATTTATGGGGCTTTAAATGAAAAGCACATTCATTATATGCGAGAGCAGCTCGAGCCTACATACAATTTCAAGGCTACGTTGACTTCACGTTGCGCGTCCGAACTTTATTAAAAAAATGTTAATAAGCGTACGCGCCTGTAGCGTGTCCCTAATTGAAATCTGAAACGTAAATAAACTTTCGATCTTTACGAGTCTTTCTCTCTTTCGACATGTGTGTTTTTTAATTAAAAATTACACGCGCCGCGCACATTCATCATCGAGAAAATCTTTATACGCGCCAATCCAACACCTTCGTGCATTTTCCGAGAAACGAGTCAGCGGTTTCATTAACGAACGTCTCTTTCTCCAAAGAGGCAAAACTATCACGATAAATACATTTCAACCCTAATAAATCTCATCAGCAGTCCTCGTAGCATATCCAAACCCAACTTCCATTCCGCGCAGCTCGTATACCTAATAGAAAATTTCCTCTTCTAGAATCCAGTCAAGAGCGATCATCGAAGTGGAAACGTGACGCTCCAAGTAAAGCAGAACGAGAAGTAGTGGAAGAAGAAAAAGCGAATGAGTCGAAGATTCTCTCCCTTTCTTTTTTTTTTTACGGTGCCGATTACAATCCATAAAAACATACGGCGTCGAGTTTCACCAGTCGAGGGTTCGAGAGAGAGTGAGAGAGAGTAAAAGTGCGCTGGTTGTACGAGATCTTTTACGATATTATCCGACGAGAGGCCGAGAGGAGCTCTTACCGCTCTCTAATTCAACTTCTCGGCGCGGGGCGATAGACGAGGAGAAAGAGGGAGATGGAAGGGGACGCAAAGGCTCCGCGGAGGCTCTTATATAACCCGAAGAGTCATCTGCCGGCTGCCCTACAACTCGACCAAGACGTCAGGCCGTCGTTTCCCGAGTGGGAGAGAGAGAGAGAGAGAGAGAGAGAGAGAGTTCGAAATCCATCGGAATTTGTTATGGAACTTTAAAGTTCCATTTAGCGAACGCTGCCGTCGTCGTCGCGCCGCGATTACGGGATCGAAAAGTTTTGCTCGTTTGGTCCCCGTGTCGTGTACCTACAACCTCTCCTATATATACATATACACATCTCTGTGGGTTTTATATGTGTATATACACGTACGTATAAGTCATCTGCGCTGGCAGCATCGTCGAATAAAGAGAGGAGAAATACGTGTATATATATATATCTGGTAGTGCAGCGCAATATTCTCTCGTTTCGCCTCCTCTCGTATAATAACTCAATTCGCGGAAATTTCTTTCGCCGCGAGTCGAACACAACACGACCGCCGGCGTATTGAGCGACTATAAGTAAGATACAGGCAAACTTTCACGACGGGACATAGGATTATTCCAGCATATATCTACAGATGTTTTCTTTTTCGGTGTCGCGGCGAATTTTAAACTTAGATTAGAGAATTACGCGCATAAGCCGCTGTGTGTGTCTTTTATGCTCCGTGTGCTGCCGCCGCCGCTGCTGCTGCTTCTCTATTTTTTCTTTTTCTTTTTTTTTATGTAGCGCGCATATCGCGCAGATGAGAGAGCGGCATAAATTTCCAAGTATAATTCGCACGTGGCCTTTGTGCGCGAGCCGAGGCTTTTTAAGCATGCGGCGGCTCCCTTTCCTTATGTACCCCCGGCTCTTGCGAGAGTTAGCCGAATGGTTTTAAATGTAAAACTGATTCGTTGCCGGGGGTATCGTTAGTATGCCTGGTTTATGACCGCTGATTACGGCTTTACTTCGCGCGCGCGCGCGTGTGTGTACATGCCAAGTGGTGGCTTTTTGATAAAGCGGCAGTGTGCGACTTGTCGATTAAGCGGGAAATAAGAAACAAATTTTTCTACTCGAATATCAGTGCTTATTCTATACTGAAAAAATTTATTATTTTAAATAGTTCACGATTTAATTAAACTTTTAGTTGCTTCGAAAAAATGGAGCGTGAAATAAGACTATTGAAGAATCAATGCCTGACCAAACTTGTATATATCTACTTAACTTTACTTCCTACATACTTAATAAAGAAGCATACCCATATTTGGTTCCAATAAAATTGTATTAGGATTCAATTAAAATGGTTGAGTCTCGTTCAATTAAAAAGAACATCGATAAAAGACAATAATTTAAAAGAGATCAAGTACATTGTACATTGTGCACATGAAGTACTTTATACATCTTACAGTTGAAACATAACAATATGGCAAGATTTTCAATCAACTTTTTTCAATTTATTCTTTAGTTAACATTTCTTTTTCACTTTCTTCGGTACATATAAATTTCTTTCTTTTTTATATTAAATATGCTTTACGCTCTGAGTGATTTCATAGCTTTTCCTAATTTTTTGTTTCCTACACAGCCGGAGGTATCCTTACTTAAAAGAATATCCCTGCCGCGAGATTCTTTACAATTTTCCAGCAAATTTTGACTTTTTCTCTTTCCAAAAACTTTTTCCAACTATACGCACACATTTGCATTCGGTGAGAAAGACCGAAAAAAAGACCATCAGCCCCACAGAGTCAGCATAAAAAAAAACCTTAATACCCGCAACAATAAATTTCAGCGGGCATAGCTCGGCAGTAATGAAACTAACGCTAAAATTGAAAATGTCCTCTTTCTCATGCAGCCGCCTGCAGCCGTGTGTCCTATACACACTATATATATACACACACAACTTATCCGCTTTGGTATACACACAAGAAACGCTGGGGCTGCTGCAGCAGCAGCCTTGTCACGTTTCCAGGAAGAGAAAAGAAAGGGTATCTATCTCATAATGCACTTATTCATACTTCCGCGCTTATTTATGGGCGTATTTTGCGTCAAGCAAAGTCGTCGTTCTCGTCGTCGCCGCGGCTCCAGCGAAATTTAAATTTACCCAAGCTGAAAATCCGATTTTATTCATTAAAGAAAATACTCTTATTTATATTTTCACCTATCTTTTTCTTTTATCTTCGCAAAATTAAGAACAATATTTTTTCGTAAACTACTTTTTTTCTTATATAAACATTTGCGTATAAAAACATTGTAATGCATTTTATTTAATTGGTATCTTTTATTCATGGCGCACCATTTAATATACAGTTGTGTGCAAAAGATTCCGGCCAAAGATAATTTTGTAATAAAATATGGTATAAAGAATATTAAATGAAAATGCAAGTCTATCATCGTAATGTATATTTATTATACTATCAAAATATGTAATCAAAAAATGTTATACAACAATTAACAAGCAAAGAGTATATGGCTACCAAATATTGATCAAAACGTTACCTTTTTCTGTTATTGGAATTTTTTCATTGAGTTACAGTGTTATTGTTTTTTAATTTAGTGCATAATTTGTACCTGGCCGGATACTTCTGAATAAGCGAAAATATTTGTTTTTGTTATAAACAATTGTTAATTGATTACATATTTTGATAGTATAATAAATATACATTACGATGATAGACTTGCATTTTGATTTTATATTCTTTATACCATATTTTATTACAAAATTCTCTTTGACCGGATACTTTTGCACACAACTGTAATATAATAATTAATGAAAAATAGAAATACTAATGAAAAGTATATAACATGGAATTATATTATTCAGTGATGCTCTTCACCTCTAACGAGGTTCCGCAGGCTCGATCGCTATATTAGGCAAGCGGAAGAGAAACAGAGAGAGAGAGAGAGAGAGAGCGAAGCTACCGCGTGTTATATACATCGCCGGGGAAAGCCGAGACAGGAATGTAACCCGATAGATAACGCGTTTTAGTCGTGTCTCTCGCCTTATGCAAGAGAGCGAGAGAGAGAGGAGAGTAAGAGAGACGAGAGCATGGAGCAGAGAGAAAGAGCACGAGAGAGAGAGAGAGAGAGAAGCGGTTAATTGCCAGAATTGATATGACTCCGAGCCTTGCGGCGTCGTACCCTCCCGCTTATTCGCCAGGGAGATGATATCCTTGCGCGTGCATTTGGCACCGCGCGCGTATTACGTGCGTCGCTCTCTCTCTCTCTCTCTCTCTCTCTGCTTCTGCGACTCTGCTGCTCTGCTGCTCTGCCTCTATGCCTGTGCCTCCCTGTGTATATGTATTTCTCACCTGTGACAATGTCAGATTTCCGAGCGCGCGCGCGAGTTTCTCCATGTCTCTGACATTCTCTCCCTCGCTCTTGTAAGAGAGCCGGACTCTACAGTAAACACGCGCATCTCTTGTCTTTGTCGCGCTAATTTTAATATTCCTCGGGGCAGCGACGCGACTTCCCCCCCCCCCCCCTCCGAATTCAGTTCTTTATCCTCGTAGCGGATTCCTTTTTTTTTTTGTTTTAGAAAAATTGCGCGGTGCAGGGATTCCTTTGTGTATAGTTTATGACGCAGGGCAAATCCGGGAAAATGGTTTTTACGCGTAGTGCGCCGTAGCGGAGGAGCAGTTAATACTGTTATTTACCAGGCGGCTTTAAGCAGATTATATAGGGGAATGGATGGAGGACTGTATAAGAATGAAGATAAAACTGGAATAAAATAACGCTCCCGAGTCCTAATGGAATATAACGCGTTGTTATATATGCGCCGATAACTTACCGGCAATAAGCCAAACTAACAAGTGAAATATCAGTGCGGACCGAACGTCTAAAATTCATCGCCTCGCATACTCCCGATTTTTAATTCCAAAGATTTCCCCCACCAGCAAGCAATATAGAATGACTGCGTTGCTTTGGAGTCAGTCTACCGCAGTAATATGTGACGAGTAGCGGAGATGCACACACCTATACTCTAGTATAGCTACAGCTCTACGTACACACGCGCCTATACGCGAATAGCCCGTGTGTCTGTGTGTGTAGAAAGAGCGTAAGAGGCTGCGCGTGTACATATAATATAGGAAATGGGAAAATCTGCGTATGCGCGGGGGGTGGGTCGCGCATTGTTCGGTAGGTAATTGCTTGGAAAAGGGGAGAGGGACGGGCGGGAAGAGTTTAGAAATGGATAGCGCGGCAGAGTGGCCGAGGAATATATATATACGTATTGTGAAAGCGCCGCTATCGAGCTCTCTTGGCTGCTAAACATCTGGGTCAATGGGTTTTGGCTTAACAGAGATGCTGCCGCTGCTGCTGCTGCCGTGCTTAGCGCCTCCCGCTCACCCACCGTGCATGTGTGTGTGTGTGTGTGTGTGTGTGAGCGCAGAGCTTTTAAATGGTTTGATTTATTCGATTAACTAAATAAATACCAACCAAATACGCTCGGAGATGGTAGTTTAACTCGATTCATTTGCGAGACAAGTCCCGCGTCGGGAATATAATCCGAGTTTTTGCTTGATAAAGATCTTGTTTGGTTTAGAGGAGGCAGAGGCGCGTATATTTTTAGTAAGATTGGCCGCGCTTTAATTGTGACAGTTTGGGCGGATAAATCGATATTCCAATGCGGAGAGGGGAAATAATCTCGGTTTCAGCTGTAACCGAGACTTTCTGCCTGTGGAATATCGATTTTTCGACCGATGGTTCACCACTCGCTTCCTCGCCCCGCGTCCTTCCAAAAATACCAGTCCAGATTTTCGATTACAACGAAAAGGCACATCCGTATTCGTTCTTCACCGCCACTTCAACAAACGAATTCGATTCAAAACTCCCTCCCGAAAAAGGCACAAAAATCTCCCCGTGGCACTGATTCGCTAAAAAAAAGCACTATATATGCACCGAAATCAACGAGGCAGTATATATCCCTTACAGTCCGGAGAGAGAGAGAGAGAGAGAGAGTATAAAATTCGCGGAGGCGTCGTTTTCGCGCCGTATACTCGCGCGTGTACTCTCGCCGCAGCGAAATTGCACGTTTAAGCGTCACACCGAGGGTTCGGGGCTCGAGCTGGGTGGCAAAGTGCGTTTAATTGGCCTCTCTTCCGCATCCTGGTAGCGGCCGCCGCCACCGCCGCCGTCGCGAAATACTTGGGTTGGGCGGCGTGCGAGAGCAAACTAGCGACACAAACCTCTCTCCCCTCTAACCAAAGGACTCTCTGGCATACGGGGTGAGTCTGGCTTGTAAAGCTCCTGCTCCCGCTACTGCAATTCTCTCTCTCTCTCGGTAGCTAGGAGGAGGGTAGAGCCGGGATACCTGGGCTCCGCGCTTATACGCTCACTTTCCTAAACGAGGCTCTGTGCAGAGAGGGAGTGGGGCGGCTAGGGGCGGCTGGGAGGGGGTGTGGGGGATAAAGGACACGTGTAAATTTGCCGAGAGGTCCCGCAATTTATATATATGTATATATGTACGCTGCTGGGTTTCGGATCGCGTTGCGTTGCGTTGCGCGCGTTTAAGGCGCGCGAGAAGAGGAGGCGGAGGAGAGGCGAGAAGGAGAGCTGAGCATCCCCTTTGTACCCGCAACAGGAATTACCTTTGCGCTTTGTGTCCCGCGCTGCCACTGCCTTCTCTCCTCTCGACCACTTATCCCCGCTTTTGTTTCCTTATTCTTTCTCTCGCCGTCCCCCTTTTTTCTTTCTTTCGCCGTCGTCGCCGTCCCTTTAAGTACACTCGGGCCGTCGTTCCTCTTCCTTTCTCTTCTCCCCCGCATCGTCAGGCCCCGCGCTTGGGTCTTTGAATGCCGGGCGATGCGCCGCTGCTGCCGCCCTCCGTGTCGTAGTTTCATTTCGGGTGCGGTGTCGCTCCGTGCTCTTGCAGTCGTGTTGGCCGCGGGATCGATTTAACCGTTACTGCGCGCACGCTTGGCGCGAGTTCCTTCGTGCACTCTCTTTCTTTCTTTCGTTTTACAGCGTTTAGTAGCGCTTTGGGCGATCGCGGATGCGGGGAGAGTTCTTTTTTTTCGCTTTTCGTGGGTTTTGCGCAAGGGTCGCGTGCAGTTTGGTTTTTTAATTATACACCGAGAATTTATTAATGCCGTTGCATGTAAATTCGCTGATCGATTGTATTGCGGCACTGGACTCTCTCGTGCGTGGCATATTGTAAGTAATTATATTAGAGAAAGTATTATTTTAGAATCGGCAATTGATGAATTTTTATGATTATATATGTGCACGACGGACTGATTAGCTGTTATACTTAAAACAACATCAATTTTGGGTGTCATGAAGTAAGGGCAATATCTCGTTCAAAAACTACGCAAAAATGTCTAATCTTATTAAAATGTATCGATATAAAAAGACTGCAAACATGCTCACGCGAAACACACCGCTTTACACTACATCCAACGTCAAAAACAAACGAGTCCCTCTCAAAAAGGACCGCCTCGCGCGAAACCAAAAACCGCTGCTTGACATAGCAGGAGGTATCAATTTTCCCAATTAATAAGCGATCAAAGCGAGCTTAGGCATCATGGGCAAAGGGTACATATCCATAACCCGTCGTCGTCGCCGACAAGGGCTTTAACGCGCGCCCACCGGCGTCGCATACTATCGCCTATGTACCATAAACGCGAGATTTATCGGGATTGCAAAAGCCAAGGCGAGGGGCTTCAAAAGACTCGATTCCAGCCTGGAATTCCTCCCCCCCCCCTCCTCTCTCTTTCCCTCTCTCGGGTTTAAAGTGTACGCATATGTGGAATATAAGGGGAGAGAGAAGAGGTAGAACGAAACGGATGGTAGAAAAAAAAAAGAAGAAGAAGATGGGTATATGCAGGAAGACGAGGTGCGGTGTAGGAAAGCTTGGGGAATTGTCATCAAGGGATTCCCGTATACCCGAACGTTAAAATATTCCCAGCGATTTCTACGCTCTCTCGACTTTTCCTACTCTCTAGTCTAACGTAACACGCACACACATAGCGCGCAGGTCGTTTCCATATCTAACGCCCATCTCCTTCCGTCATGTCTCTCTCTCTCTCCGCTTCTTCTCTTCTTCTTTTATTTCTCTTTCCTCGCTGCCGTCTGTTTGAAAATTCTCTGCCTTATGCAGGAGGAGAGAGAGAGAGAGAGCGAGAGATGCAGCCGGCAGCGTAACGAAGATTCTTTATTACTTTTTTTCTTCTGTCTCTCACTCCCTCGCTGCAGTCCAGTATACCGCTCGCGTTAAAATATGCTCTTTGAAATTTCCATGTCGCCTTCCCCTCCCTCCCTTAGTCCTTTTTTTTTCCTTCGCTCCTCCCACATCCCGAGCCTCTTTTTGTTAATCCGCAACCACGCGCGTCTACATACCTGCATCTGATCTCGTCAGTTTTGCTCGCTCCTTTTTTTTCTATTTTTATACATATACACGTACGTTCTATGTGTCCTTCGTACAAATGTATTTTTAGTCGCAGGGATGGGTACGAACGTTTATCGCCGTAAGAACGTCGGCGCAGCGAGATTTTCGTCTGAGCGCTCGATCCTTTTGTAAACGCGCGCGAAAATGTTTATATACAGGGGAGGAGGAATTACGAGGAGAGCGAACTTCCGGGCGCTCCGAGCTTTTATATCGCTCGCACAGGACGACGATCACGACTCTCTCGCTGCTGCCCCGCGCGCGAACGCGATTATTTACGCGCGGATGTATCGTATATTTCAGCTGCCCGAGCGTATATGTATATATATATTTTTTCGTGCTCTGACTCCTTCTTCCTCCTATATTTTTAGAGCGACGTAGCGAGTTTCGGCAGCAGCAGCTTTATGGGGGAACTCGATCGTAAAAATTATGCTTTTCTTTAATGGCAGTCTGCTTAACGCGCACTTCTCGCGATGCGCTTCGACGCTGCCACGCTGCTGTTGTCCTAATTTTTTTTTCGCAGGATTTTTCCCCGAATCTCGAGAGCTTATTCAGTTAATTTATGCTTTCGGTTATTTTGCTGCGAATGCTCGAGTGTTAATTGAACAATTGGCTTCTCAACGGCAGCTTGCCATGGGGATCTTCTCTTTTTACCCCTTTAAAAAGACTTCTTTTAATTTTTACATCTGATGTAAATACGAGGCAAAACACTTTTAGTAATTTAAAAGAGTGTGGCAAAGAAAAGAAAACAGATTATCGTCGGACGTTACATTACACGCAATCCGCTGTATAAAGCGTCAATCCAATTTTCGTACAAGTTATTATTTCCGAAATTTTCCAAAAGAGCCACGTAGTCATACAGTCCCATCGGGACTACGAGAACACGCGAAAGAATTAACTTTGGGGGCTCGTTGTAGCTAAAAATTTCGTCCGTCATTACTCACCGGGGAATCCAGGGCGGGACGCGCGTTGCCCACGTCGATTTTAATCAAACTTGCCGGAATTGCAAAGAGAGTGAGAACATTCCACAAGTATATAGTCTTTTTTTATAGTATCGCGTCGTATGTGTATATACCGTAATCTCTGTGTGCGACCTCTCCCCTAACCCCTCTTTTTTTTCCCCCAAGGCATATAAAATCAACTCCCGGAAAATTACAGGTTTTTTTTTCGTCATGTATATGTGCTGGGTTCGTGTCCTCGTTCGTGAGCCAAAAGCGCATGTATCTTTTACTGCTCTGGAACAAGGTCTGTATACTGTGCCTCGTGCATTTGAAAGAGTAGCAATCGTTACAATAAACTGAAAGTTCACTTCTGTTATGTCCGAATTGAACTCGTTGTTTTACGTCAGTGTCCGAATCATTATTTGATCGAGAAAATGAAATAACGGTGCCCGAAAATGGAAATCGTGAATTATTAACCGAGGCTTTCACTCTTCATCCAAACATCAATTGGATTATGCATAAATAATCTATCCGCTTTATATAGCCACGAGTCGTTCAACACCACATTCCTTGTATATATATATGACATTACAATTTTCCAAAAACCGTTTTTTTTTAAATTGACTAATTGAATAACAGGTTCCCTGTAAAATCGGTTGAATTTGAATAATCGATAACTACCATAAAACAGTCCATTCGTAAAAAATAAAAAGGCAAGCATGCACCGAAGCTAAAATCGTGTGTGCATCTAATAACAAGACACGTCTCTATCTCTCACCCATACAACAGCGCGAGCTTATACACACGAGAAAGAGGGAAACTATCGAACGTCAATACTTTGTCCCAACATCTACATATATACGCTTGAAACGCTAGAGCGAAATTGTCCATCGACCTCATTGTCTTTTTACGCCACCTCTTCCACACGTGCACGCGCACACACATCGCACACACATACAGGGGGATCAGCTCATGCTCATACGAAGCTCTCGCCTACTTTCTTTTTTTTTGTCACACTACAGCTCTCCACTTTTTTCCCTTTTTTTTTCGCTTCGCTCTTCTTCACGCTCAAACGCTAACGCAAAAGATAAATAGCGGCGCACGGAACGAGGCGCGCGCGCGAGAAAGGAAGTAGAGCGACGAGAGAGAAAGAGCGAGAGCGAGAGAGAATGGGACGTAATTAACGGAGCGTTTAGACGACTTCGATTACCGAGCTTCTCATTACGCTGGGACCTCATTACCGCGCGCTCGCGCACGTCCCGCGGAATAGAGAATATATCTCGTTTCCGCCCATCCGCAGTGCATAAAGACTCGGTCCCAGCTACCCTACAGCTTACGCTCGGCTTTCCATTCGTTCCCGATCTATTATTACACACGCCGACTTACACCTACTTTCTTTCCCCATCGCCCATTCCGCACTCTGCGTCTTTATCTCGTGCATCGAATAGCGGATGCGCGAACAAAAATTACCCAACACCTGCCCCTCTATTCCGGCAGTTATTTTTCTTGCGTGTACACACACAGGGTATTAACCTCTCCACCGCGGCCGAATTCAAAAGTAAAGTTGATCGAGCGTTAATTGCGTTGTTTATCCGTTGGCCTGTTACGCAAAGCAACGAGTGGATCGGTCGAGTTGATCGTTTCATCGCTGGCTGGCATCACGGGCGGAATCGTTTGTTTCGGTAAACGCGCGGCGGCACTGCGCCGCTGCTGGTGGCCGGCAGCGATCTCGTAATAGTCTATCACGCGCGCTGCACGAGAGTACAATTAGAAATTGGGGGTGACTCGGCCATCCCCCTCCCGATTGATATAATAATTATTATCAGTTAGCTAGGACCTGCAGATCCCCCCCGATCGTTTCGAATGGAATAACGTTTGGCCGAGATGGCGAAATTAAAAGCGACGTATAGCGGCGGGATTAATTATGCGAAATGCTAATAGCTCGCTAGCTTATTAAAGCTAAACTCGTTGCTCGAATAGCTTGGATTCGCAGATCTCGTTTAGCGCGGTTGTTTCACTCTCTCTCTCTCTCTCTCTTTCTTTTTGTTTTAGCCGGGTGACGCGGCGGTGACCCAATTACATCGCGAGTCGTAGGTTTTATTACCGCGCAGAGAGTTGAAAAATATCACGTGCGATCGGCGCGCGGCTCGAAGAAAACTGCCTGCGGAAATTGCCTCTCTCGATATACCCGTTTCTTTCTGTACCCACCCATCCAAGCTATCGCGATACACTTATATGTACACACACGCTTTGCGCGTAACGACGATATGCATCGACGAAAGGAAATGATACCGATCGTCGCCGGTTGATGCGCGCACACACAACACACACGCGCGCACATGCGCTGTATACGTGCGCATTGGTGCGCGTACATCGTACTCCCGCGGCTTATTTCGCCTCTTTTATACATATGCGCCCGTGCCGCGAGTACTTTTGCAGGTTTCCTCGAGATTATCAAAGGGCGGCACTGGCAGAAGCAGCAGCAGCAGCCGGCCTCGATATTACGCGCCCGTCTAGATTCATATTGCTCGCATATCGTACATATGCGGGAGAGTATGCGTTCGCTGCTGCTACCGCTGCTGCTTTTGTTTTTTATCGGAACTCGAATCGAGAGAGAGAGCTTTTATTTCAACGTCTATAAGCTGAATATCGCTTCGTTCTCTACTCTCTCTCTGTCTCTCGCACTCGTTTAATGGAGTTTTATATCGTGGCAAAAAAAGAATATGCTTTTAATTTGAATGCGTTCCTTTGTGCGTTGAAAAGGGTGTAAAATTATTGAGGCTAATAAATAATGCGCCCACTGGTATAGGATTCTTCGAGTACCGATAATGCTTATTTTAAATAAATAGCGGAAATTCTATCAGCTGCAACAATGTCTATATCGCCCTAACGAGGTTCGCATAGCAATTGCGTGAAATCGATCCGAAGCGAAGCGGAAAAAAAAGTATACACGCGTCGGTGGTTTTTCATAGACGACGTCGACTACTTACTACTCGCGGAGAGAAGAATATAGCAAGAAACACAAAGAAGAATGAGAGATGAAGCAGAGTATAAACCAAAGAAAAAAGGGGAAGGTCTGGCATTGTTGAATATGTTTCGTAAAAGGCGTGTACATATCGAGATAATGCCATTCATGAATATCGATAAGTAGAAAACAGGTTGAGACTCGTCGAGCACGGGATTTTCAATGTGCAATACGACATTGCAATGCAAATCCCTTATAGCGCGTAGTAACCGGGATGTTTATTATTTCAGTTTTCGCGTCGGTTGATCTCGACGTCCTTTACGCGCTCTCGATGCACGCGTACACGCGATTCCGCACGTTAATGAGTCATGATTCGTCGCCAATTGATCGTTGGCTATAGCGAAACAGTATAACCATTCGCTTTTCTTCGTGGAATACACAGTAGACGAAACGCTTTGTGTGTTCAATCTCTTGACACGATAAGGATTTATATATCACTCTTAGTATTTCTTAGTATTTCTTAGCATCGAATTATTCCAGCCGAGTTAATATACATCTTACAATCAATTATAAAAAAAGAAAATCCTACACAGTTTTTGCATCATGATAAAATAAACAGGATGGGGATTATGCAGAGCGGCAAATACACGCGTAATAGGAATTAAAGCATTATGCAATGCTAGCGCTAGAATTTTAATCAAACTGTGAAAACTAGCATGAATAACTAATGCCGGTAGGGGCAGGCCTCGCGAGTTCGTTAACTACGGTAAAAGCTGGCCAGCGGCAACAGCAGCAGCGGCTGCTACAGCGGCACTATGCGTTAGACATATTCCATTAGAGTGACTAACGTTTTGCGTCCCGAACACTATTTACTGTAATCAAGAGTGCGCTCCGAACATTAAAATTAAATAATGCTTCGGTGGCCGTATTCTATAGCATTTATTGTGCTCTTTATAACGCGATACAGTTGCGGCAAAAGTTTGTATACGATCTGCATTTCTTACCGTTGCCATTGATAAATGTAGAACAATATAGTAATTTATAGAGTTGGGAATGTAAATTTTACTCAAAAATTCGTTTCGAGCAGAATCGTTGAGCTCGTATTATCTGCATCGCGGAAAAGGATGCAGCTCGTAAAGCCAGTTAATCATCCCATCCACTAAGGCGCTTTTCGAACCGGCTCAAATTACAAATAAAGTATCTCGTTTCCCTCCCGATATACTCGGCATTCCACAACTCGTCTTTAAAGGGACGCGTACGACCCACATACACACACACTCGCGCGACGCATCGCACCATAAAATTAAAATCTTACTCTCTCTCTCTCTCTCTCTCTCTCTCTCTCTCTCTCTCTCTCGGCTTCATCATCCTTCCTATCCGTCGCATCAAAGCGTATCGTCTGCTTCGTCGGAAATAAAGTACATACGTATATAGCTGTCTTTCTCGCCCGTTCCAACTCGAGTTCTGCATACACACACCATCGCTCCTCTTTCCTTCCCGCTCTCTCTCTCTCTCTCGCTCTCGCTCTCTCCCATGTCGTTCTCCTCGAATCTCTCTAGCTTATCCGATTTCAAGAATATGATCATCGTAAACACGCGCTGTCTCTATCCCCATATCCTTCCCTTCCCTCCTTCTCCTTCTTTCTCCTTCTCAGTCTCTCTCTCTCTCTCTCACTCGTAGCATCCCATTTCCGTACTTACATCCGCGGATTTCGGGCCAGCGGTGGCTCGATACCATTATGGCAGCGGGTGAAAACAGGAAGGTGGTCTCTCCTGTTTTCTACCTCGTGGTTCCTTCTCTCCGACAATCTTGATTCCCGCTCGTGCGCGCGCGGCCTGGAATTTTCGAGTGATTCATTCTTGATGTATATAAAGTATGAATAGTCAGGAGAGAGAGAGGCTCGAAGCGGTGTAAAGGGTTTTAAAAATGTAAGAGCTGGTCGTTGCGAGCGAAAGGCCACGCCGGTTGCTTTACGCGCCCTTTACACGTTTATTTTCTGGCCAATCGCTGTACGCAGCTTTCATGTCATTCCAGTGACGACTATATATGTCTCCGAGTTGGATGATTAAGAAACTGCTAAAGTTAACCATTGTGTATGAAAAATCACGGGTTTTTTTTCTCCACTACCACGACCCTCTCCCTCTTCTCTGCCAGATACGCGTTCAAGTTCAAGAGTGTTTTTCATGCTCCAAGAAATGCACTCGGTAACTTTTTAAACTGAAATTTCAGCTCGTATAATAATAAGCGCGAGCTCTCGGTTTCATTTCCGTTTGATTCGTATAAAAGTTTAATACGTAGACGCGGCCAACTTTTTATTCTATGGCCTGGAAATCTCTGTTCCATGAAATTAAGATATCGAGAGAAATTTTAAATTTCGGTCGTGTAATTGTTATCTTTAATGTACCGTTTATAGAATTCGACGGATTTCAATTTCGATCGGTGCCGAATCTTCTTTCGCAAATCCCTTCCCCGTAAGCAAATCCTTGATTCGTCCCAGAAATCAATCGTATATACAAATATATCCAAATGCTTTAATCAATATTGAGATAATACCGGGTGCTTAACGTCGGTGCACGCAGGGTTATATTAGTAAACCAGGATCGATTTAATCGTTAGGCCAATTTGCCAGTTATACAGAAACTTGATTATTGTAAATGGGAAAATTAAGTAGAAAATGACTGTAATGACCAGTGAGAGAGAAAGAGAGAGCCGCTATATAACAAAGCTTTCAGCTTAGTCCCACACGCTACAACTACACGAGACACATCACGCTCTATCGAAATTTCCAGGATATTCACGAATCCTCCTTTATATACCCCCCGATAGCCCCATTGTTCGCAATAAACGATCGTACTACTTTTACCTCTCGACTCTCCGCGGCCAACAGCAGCAGCGAGGCCAAATAATTACAGGGATAAAGTGGCGGGCATTAACAATCCGCCCTATCTTACCCTCTCGCCCTCCCCGTCCCGTAGCTCCTTTATGAACAAACAGCAATTTAGCAAACATCGCCAAGCTTCTTTAACCCCCTCCCCCTACAAGTGGCTGAATCAAAAAAACAATGGTGCGCGCGCGCAACCACCGAATCCCCAACTTAACCGATGCAAAAAACAATCGTCCGGTGTGGCTTTTCCTACCGAAGAAAGAACAATGGGTCCACTCGGGCCATTGTTGTGCGGCCGCGCAAAAATTACCCCAAACGGCTTCGGTACCTCCCCCCCTCTCCTCCTCGGCAAATCAAGAAAATCCCTCCACCATCAACAATTGACAAAGTGCCTTCGTCCTCTCCCCACCGCGAGAAAGATGCTAAACAAAGCGAGGAAGAAGCTCAAAGAGAGAGAGAGAGAGAGAGAGAGAGAGAGAGAGACGCTCTCAACGTCTCGGAGATATTGTTTCGGGGCAGGACTCGCCGAGCGCAACAAGAAACATCTCCCCGGATTGTTTGTCAAAGCAGTAGAGAGACCCTCCCCGATCATCGTTCATCGTTGCAGATCGTTCATCGGGCAGAAAGACGCTCTCGAGCGGCGCGGCGGCGTCTAATATTCACGCTGCATAGTTTTAAAACACAGCTGGCCGGACGGGAGGTCAAACGGAGCGTGGCCGGCCGCCGGCTTATCGCTCCACTTCCGACACCTAATCGATCCGAACCGTCCAACCATCTCTCTCTCTCTCTCTCTTTCATGGTAGAGAGTTGGCCTTCGTCTCTGTCCGGGACTTGGCTGTGGATCTGCAGGGCGCCCTTAGTAAGCCTGCGGGTGGTAGAGGTATATAGAAGAGTAAGTCCGCGCGTGGCGTCGGGCAACTTCTTCTTACAATCACGATTCAAGATCGCTTACTTTCGCGAGAGGAGAACAATACACGACGAGCCGGCGCGCGGGACAACTTTTGCCCTGCAGTTATTTACTTAGGGAGCTTCCTCTCTCTCTCTCTCT
>UELU01121782.1:4287-58198 GCA_900490025.1 Megastigmus dorsalis
TATATATATATATATATATATACAGCGGGGTTGATATACGAGAGGCGCGTAATTCATCCTCCCGTTGTTCTTAAAACCAGGCCACAATTTTTTCGCAACACTTGGTTCAAAGCGAAACTCACTTGCATAGATTCACATCCAAAATCCGCGTGCATCATCGGACAGAACTTACGGAACTTGACTGCAAACCGAGAGAGAAGAGTTGAAAATCGGATGTAGTAAAAAATTCGATGGTCGACGAACCCGCCGCAAACGTTTTCAGGGTCAAAAGTCCCCCTCTCCTTGAATCCTCTCGCGTCCGTATATACTGTTATCTCGGCGATTGCTTGCCGATAGATGTGTCCGCTTCGCGCTGTATGTGTTTGTCCGTGTATATATGTGTGCGTGTGTGTGTGTGTTGGGCGCAGAGCGAGCGATCAAGACCTGTGAGTTGTGTATACCGGAACTATGTATATATAAGCTTTGCACGAATGTATCTGTCGACGCGCGCCGCGATGCGATTTGACAAGACGAAAAATATGGTGATTTGACCCGCGGCGCGAGTTGTGCGAGAGGTGGATATTCGTGTAAGACGTTACGTAATTGTATACATTGTGTTGGTTGTGTTACCCCGTTGCGAGATGATGTTTCGTCTCGACTAAAGGTTGATCGTACGGTCGGCACAAGGAAATTCATTCTCGTCCACTTCTCGTTTAAATATTGTTCCTGAGAACTTTAGAGCTTAATTTATAAATTCAATCATACATCTTTTACAAAATTAGCACACTTTTACTCGTATAGATCCTTCGCGCTCTCTCTCATATCTCACCGAACTCCATCCTCTCCATCCCACAACAAAAAAGTAGATCGCCGCTTGACAAATCGATCAAAATCCATCAACGGCAAACTATCGCTTCCCATATATAATTAACTAGCGCGTGCAAAAAAAAAAGAAAAAAAAAATAAGCTCGCCACTCTCGTATGGTCAGTGGTCGCGGGCTAACATCAAACAAGCTTAGCGTCAATTTCTCTCCTCCTCATCCTCTCCATCTCTCTTTCTTCCCGATATACACTGCACGCAGAGACAGACACACGTCGGACACCTCGTATAGGCCGAGACGCTTGTATCTGCAAAGGAGAGAGATGCGAGGAAGAAAGTTGCACGCTATACGGCCATAGGATGAACCTGCGCTCGCTCCGCACACCGAACCTTTTTATAACTCCTCCTCGCTCTTTCTCTCTATATCCTTGCGAACGTGTGTGTGTGTGTGTGTGTTGGTGCCGTGTGGCTAACTATCGGATCAACCGGTTTCCATCGTCTCGCGCCGCTGCCATTAATTCTGCGAACAGCTCTCGGGGGCCGGCAGCCACCGCGCGAGACACCGACCGAATTTCCGAACGCGCGTTGCGCCTCTGGCCTGCAACAATGGCCTCCCTTTTATTTCTTCATCCCGTGGAAGCGCACTGCTCGCCTCGCTCTCTCTCTCTCTCTCTCTCTCTGTCTCGAACCAACCGATTCTTTTCTATATACACTCTCGTCGAACATAAGAATCTATATATACGCTCGTCAGCTTAATTAGCCGCACTCGGTCCTCTTTTCTTCTAAACAACGCGGAACAATAAGCGGCGCGATACTCGGAAAGAAGAACGCGCAATATAAAGGAACACGTCGGTGATGCAGGCCGCATGTGCATATACATATAGATATGTGCGTGAGAAAGAAAGGGTCAGACGTTTGTCGTGCGACTAGCGCGTTGTGTCGTGATTTGACAAAATTCGCTCTTCCTTCCGCCTCATTAAAAGTCAGACCGAGGCCGCTGCGACTGCATGTGCTCGTGTATGCTGCAGCGACGACCGGTTTGAGCGCGGGCGATATTCTCGTGTATGTGCCGCAGCCGTTGCGCCTATGGTGTTTTGTTGCTGCTGCTGCTGCTGCTGCTACACACTGCACCGAGAGAGAGAGAGAGAGAGAGAGACTCGCGATGTGCACAGGCCGTTACTCGGACTTTAGTGCCTCCCCCTCCCGACTTGGTCGATTCGACCATTCTCACGTTCTGTCGGCCGCTGCAGCTGGTATACGCCGGTGTCCGTAATGCCATAGGCGCGAATTCTGCGTTTCGACGCCGTTCGCTCTATACTCGACCTCGCGCTTGATAGCGTATACCAGCTTGCGGGATACATACGTTTATCTGCAGCGAGTCTCTTTCTCTTTATCTGAGTTGGCGAGATTATAAGCGTGAATTCGTGGAAGTTGGAGGAAGGATAGGCGCGAGCGACGTTGCAGGTCGCGGACGCTAATGAGTTTTGATTCGAGTTCCTGGTAAACATTGATAATTTATTTATTTTTTTTAAATTCTGAGCGAGATATACACCGATTCTTAAGATCAGTTAATACCGATCTCCAGTGTAATCAATCTAGCTAAAGTATACCCCATAATTTTACGAGATCGCACGTTACATTATATATAGTGAATCCTTTGTATTCCACATTAAACATCTCGAGAATCTCAAGGAAGACGAGATAAACTAACTCTTTATCGTATGAAGATCTATACGTAAACATGTCAAACGGGCACAAGTATTATTCATACCCCGCGTATGGAAGCTACAAATCACCTAGAAATCCATTACCCGCTAGTTCATGCAGCCAGTTTTCATCTCTCGATTCTACTCGCGGTCTAAATTATATATATATGTATGTATGGTATACGAACTGGAATATAAGCGAATCCTTGGCGAGTTGATAATGCGAAAATTGGTATGCCCCGCGCGAGCGAGCCGCTGCTGAACTACTTGGTAATGCACGCGGGATTTACGCTGACCCATATTACACGCATAAACCAAATTGAAATGCCCCGTGATTCATTATTGCTGGCACAGGAGCCAAACTGTATTATGGCCAATAGTGTGCGCGAATTAGCCCT
Organism: Megastigmus dorsalis; assembly: GCA_900490025.1. Taxonomy (NCBI): domain Eukaryota; kingdom Metazoa; phylum Arthropoda; class Insecta; order Hymenoptera; family Megastigmidae; genus Megastigmus; species Megastigmus dorsalis. Next base: position 7,191 of record UELU01121782.1, read on the forward strand.
CGTATATATAGCTATCGTTCGATGTATCCTTGTAATAGTCCTAATTGCGTGTAATACAGTATGAAAAGATTTCGGTGCATTGACATCGTATATGTATATATATAAGACACTGCGACTTTAATTGAACTTCAATGAACGTACGCAGGTACGATAAATGTGTAACGCAACGGAAGGCAAAGAGACAACTGTAACTTTGCACAGCCCCTATACACTGTCGATTTTTCGAGTATATATATACGTATGTATACAATACGTAACTGCACATCTCGGGGTCCGGTCGACTTCTGTTTGTTTTCTTTTCTTTTTTTTCTTTTTTTTTTGCGCGAAAATAAGAAGTGCAACGCGAGAGGAGGAAGAACAAGACGAGAGAAAAAAAAACAAAGCCAGCACACAGCTGTACGTTTCGTCGTAAAAAAAACCGCGTATACGCGTGCCGTTAACATTTTTTCACACTATATATACGCGCCTGCGCGCGCGCGAGACATGCAGTTTTCCTGTGTTAAAGCCGATGTATGTAAGCGCGGCAATAACCGATCCCCCCCCTGTCTTGCGGACTACAATACAGTTATGCACGCGCTCTTCCCACAATGTATACTTGTAGCCTCTGCAGCAGCAGCAGCTTCCCTGTATATATATATATTCATACACACTGTGGTAGTTGCGCGCTGCAACAGAATATATCGCTAATCCGAGTTTCGATGGGGAATAATACACACGGCGATGTGTGCACGAGGGAGAGTGGCGTTATCGACACTCTTTCCTGCGTATGTACACACACTCTCACGTGTATATTCTTATAACGAGTCCCGATACCTGCATCCTACTTATTATTACGGACTTCATATATAAGTTTCTTCTTTGGATATACATTGGACTGCACGTAACGTTTTGAGACGAGTTAAATACAGTGGCAATAGTGTAAAAAGTAACGTGTAATATAGAAGCCCGATAGAAGGGCGTTTGGCTGGATTTCGAAATCCATACACGTCGAGCATTTGCTTACAATTCGGTTTTATCTCCAATCTATTTATCTTACAATCTTACAATCTATATCATCATCGCTCTATATTCAAATATATAGACACGATGACCGTGGCAATAATTATTCCCGGCAACCTCGAATCGCACTATTACAACAAAATTCCCAACTGGCGCCAAAGCAATTCGCAATCTTTAACCAATACTATTATCGAAGGCAAAGCGCAATACTGGATATACTCACGATGGAGTTGTCGCAGCTGCCCTCGCTGCTCCTCTGCTGGATCATGAGCTGTCGGTAAACAAAGCGCGCGGGCCGCTTGGCGAGCGCCTCCCGCGACAGACTCCCTGCCTCCTCGTGCATCCTGCTCATATACATGACTTCGAGATGCTCCTGTACACGGGAGCTCAACCGCTTCAACACACTCTCCTATACCGAGATCTATCTCTCGACTATTCACACTCACATCCTAATATATTGTATACGCGCGATATATGTATATACGTGGAGAACGAGAGAGAGAGAGAGGCGACAGCGAGAGGTACACACGAGAGATGTATATGCGATATGCGCGTGCACACCTGTCGGAGTCTCGAAAGGAACTGAGACTCGCGCGCAAGCCTCGATGTATAGTAGCGCTGTGCGGTGCTGCAGAGACTGTCCGAGAGCCGAGCCGTATAGTCGTATATATAGAATGAACTCGAGCGAAGGGAGAAAACTTGCGTTTAGCCAGGGCCGTATGTATATAACGCATACTGTGTGTGCCGTTATATATATTATATATGTGTGCGACTATGTGGTGCAGTTTTGGGCCAGGGATGTTAGGGCGTTATTGCGGGGAGATGAATATTTGTATAGCCAATGGCATTTATCAACATGTTTAAATATTGTTCTGTGTTTCGAAAAAATTAGCTTTTATATAGTATACAGTCGAAATTAATCTCTGTACTTGATATCGGGATCAGAATGCTGTGAACGTTTTTTACACATTTTATACACCTTTATGCCGCGTAAAATCTTATTCGGCCTTAATGGAGTGCTGGAGAGCAAGGAAAGTATAAATATTCCATTAAAAGATGAAGCTACTATAACGCTACGTAATTTAATAAGCTGCACCGACCGGATCCTTAATTCCCCTTATGCCAGCCAGTTAAATTATCAATTAGCATAGCTAATTATTATTTTCATTGCGTTGAATCGATATGTTCAGTAGGCGATATATAGCCATATTAATTTACGTATATCCAATAAACAGCAACTAAATATAGTTACCATCGCAGCCACTGTTAATTAACTCAGCACAATAAATATGTAAATATTGTTTCGTTTCGAACATTTTTATTTTGCACCTCGATTGCCAATCGCAGGATAGCTCCCGCATCGTAAAAATAGAAGAATAAGGTGCCTTTCAAAACTAATTTAGAAAATTATGATTAAAAATAGAAAAACAAATACTCCTTCAACACCTCGTCGAGCGATCATCTAGAATTCAAAATACAAAAGTAATTTGTAAGAACAGCGCAGATTCCTAATAAAATAATGCTAAAAGTTCGATCGCGTGAACGAGATAAATCTAAAACACAAACCAATCATCGATCGCAACATTCAGCAAAAAAGAAAAGAGAGAGACGGAAAAACCGATACAAAAATAGCGTTAGAAAGTAGGCGCGGACGGGATGTACATCAGAAAACCGCAAGACAACGAAACACGCAATCGCGACGTAAACAAACGAAAAAAACCAAGCGCGTATAATAACAAGATAGTTCCACGGAGAACGATAAAACTCGCGCCCTTGCGCCTGATTTTCGCGCGATCAACCGATACAGCGATTTCTCACCCGTTCCCGCGGTCTCTCCTACACGTACACAATCACCAGAAATATAATATCGAGGTTTTTCCGCGCGCGTGCAGGGATCGAAATATAGCGGGCGAGTTTTTGTTGGATGTGCATAATCGTTGAATTATCGTAGGCCTCGGAGGGACGATTTCTAGGCGTCGGTGGTGGCTATGCGCGACTATAATGCGCGCAGATTCGACGTGCTACTCGCTGCATCTCGGTTAAGGTCGAATTAGGATTTGCGCCGGCGCGTGATGCACGATTTTTCCTTTCTATCCGTGTGTAATTATGTTTTATGGGCGTGATTGTGCTTGTGGGGTACACGCGGCGAGTTTCGTGCGATGCCTGCTGAATTTTGGTTAATAATTTTTCTGTATATATACTTTATTGGCGTTGAGGGGAATAAAATTTTGAATTTTTAACCTTTTTTAGTTATTAATGGCTTCATTGGCTCTACGACAGGTTTGCAATGTACTTTCTCATTTAGTTTGGTTCTGTTATACCAGTTTATTAATAGTATTCGATATCCAAATTTGTGCTGTAACATAAGTCTATAATGTAGAATTTTACAAGTCTATCGATTATTTAACCATTTGTAATTGAAAAATGTGTATTATACGTTTCTATATTGGCGCTAAACGTCGAATGTTCATATAAATCCAACATGAGTTGCTTTACAAAAACTACTTTCTAAAATGAAAATCCCGTCGTTCCCTTATTGACTGTATAATGTTGGATAACGTATATCAACTAAATGTTGCTATAAAACCAGATTTATCTCAGCGCTTTTATACAAAAATATCCAGGCTAATGCTCATTTTAAAAATTAATCAACGCCAGACATATAACGACAGAAAAAGCCACTTGCTACCAGTTACGTTTTATTAGAAATTCAAAGACTTGGCGAATTCTGAATTTCCACTGGTTTTGAGTTACAACTACGAATAACCCCTCGTAGACGTTCGCACGGGTACGAAAACTTCCCACGCTTGTATCACTATATAGAAAAAGAGCGACATGAAGGGCGGTTCGATATTCTACTTTTCATCGGGTCGACCAGTTGCACTGTGTCGATTTAGCGCTCCTCGATCTGCACATGTATACAGGCGTAGAGGTTGGCTATTTTCTTAGCTCTCTTTGTCGGTTTCCATTCACCTGTAAGGACGTCATTAGTTGGCGTCTCTCAGCGCCGGCTGGAGGCGCGCATGCACGTACACACACCGTGTACACGACTGAAACTGCAGCGGCGGCACTGTGCTGTGCCGGTATACATCGCTCGTTTATTATAGCCTGGTAGAAGCGAGGGGTTAAACGCAGATTTCTGCGCTCGCTCCGACGCTGCTATATTTATACGGCGAAGAGGTGCTTCTCCCACAGTGTAGCTCCTCCTGCACTACTGTGCACCTTTTATACATCCCCGCGGGGCAAATTATTATCAAACGTTAATCCGCTTCCTTCGATCCCATGCATGCGTATATATTAATAGTGAAAAAAAAAACGTCAAAGTGTATAAGTGGCACATTTATTTTCGCTTTGGGACAATCGATCATGATACATAGGCTTCGTGCTTTTAAGCTATACGCTGTATGTGTGTATATAATGGTGCAATTATGTTTATTCGCGTGTATATACAGAGAAGTATCGAATGAAAAGATTTTGCAAAGTGATTCTTCTATCCTTTGTGCAAAGCGTTAAATTTCATTTGTTCATTTACATATTACTCAGGTATACAATCTTATAAATAGTCGCTAAAAATATAATGACAAATTGAAAGATAAATCTATATATGTATATTGCATGTGTCAAAAATAAGATTTAGTTCGTTCTTTTGGACTCTTTCAGCGTCCAATACAGCGATCAAACAATCGTCGGGCCGCAGAGTTCAAACATTTATGCAAAGCACATGATGCCGTAGAAAATAATCAGCTGAGCGCACCGTCCGATGACGCGATCGCAGCAATCAAGGTTATACGCACACGCGCACGGCCGTCTCGATTCGTCCAGCGACATATGTATCAAATTCGCACTATATAAATTTGCGAATTCCACGAGATCCCCATCAGCGAACGATGAACGAAAACTCCAGCGTTGTATATGATGTAGGCAAAAGTTACCGGCTGGCGAGTTCCGGACAGCTCTCGCCGACGCATTCGGTCCCAACCTGACCGCATTCCGCGAGAAATCTGTCTCCCCGCTCATGCGAAGCACGTGTTTTGTGCTCGCTTGCACGTTTATATATATATATGTATATAAAATCACTGGTAACGTACACTGCGCCTTTCACGCTCGTCGCGACCATCGATCGAGGTTTTTCGATAGGATTCGTTCTTGTCGCGTTTTCTTCTGCATTGACGCTTGGCCAAGTGTAAATCAAGTATATTTTATGTAAGTTATATTTTCGGGAAAATTATTCAATATCGAGTCGGGAGATTTATACTTATTAAAATTTTTCCATCAACATAGCCGACTCCACGTTCAGCTAAAAAACTGTTGTATTTTGTAATTATTCGCGCGGGGAAAATACGATTATATTACTTTCACACTTGATAGTCTTTATCTATATTGGGGATCGACGCCGTGCAAAAGTCGCTGAATAAAATAGACTTTGATTGACGTCACGTCGGCCTGTGTGTCGCCAATTGGAGTTTGAATGCGTAATTAAGTAACGGTAGCTCGCGCCTATACACGTATATCATTATTTTTTAGATGCACTTCAATGATGCGTTTAGCGAGAAGCGCAAGATTATTCATGCTCAAGAAAGTGAAACTTCAGAAGAGCGAACTTTTGACAGAAAAGGCTCGAGACAAATTCGGTAACATTGTGGTCGGATCCTGCAGCGGTATATGCGAATACTCCCGAAACGACCTTATACACGCGATCGTCATCCGAATTAAAAATAACCCGGAACGCACAAATGGCCCAAAATTATACGGATTACGAAACGCCCGAATAAATGACAATAACGTTCGTAGCTTTCGTATATCCCAAAAAGGATCCACCGAACAAATCACGTATTTCTGCTTATTTTAAAAAAGAGAATTCGTTATAAATCAAAAAAGTCGCCTAGATTTTCGCACTAGAGAGAGGCGAAAGCAGCGCTCGGCCGTATCCGAAAGTTACCATTAGAAAAAGGTGGCGCCCCATTGCAGATAAATCGAGGCGACGCGATCTCTCAGTCGAACGTTACAATTGAGAGAAAGCTTATATAGCCACTGCTGTGATGCAGGTCCTGCAGTTGCTAAGGAGAGAGAGAGAGAGAATGACTGGACACAGGGAAGAGTATAGCGATAAATTATTTGAATCGTACATATCCGGAACGCGGTCTTGCCTGCAGTGTGAAAAATGACACTTTTACGTTTTCTTATACTTGCTCCCTCGTCTATCTAGTGTAAAAAGTGCGAGTGGGTGTGCGCTGCGGATATAGTTGATGGATTAGCTTATCTCGAAGAGACTTGTTTAAGATGGTTGATCGCGATAATTTTGTGCGCGATCTGAATTTGAAGCTCGCGTCGAAATCGAATTTACATAAACATTGGATGAATGCTCGCGTGTTATTTAACTTTTTTGTTCCGTATTGAAAATTACTATGTATCAACGATAGATATATTTCGTTTAACGTACATGATTATCGTTAGATATATATCGATGCCGTATGATTTGCAGCGCACATTCTAATACACCATTACGGAAGATTAATTTCCTTGTAGACTAACTATATTATGATTCATAACTGATCGCGTAAACTTACTGCGACTTATAACATTATGATTTATTTTCCATTTACAAAAAAAAAAGAAAATGAAATTTTAATATTTCAAACATTTTTGCTGAGCCTAAAATAAAAAAAAAAAAATAATTGCACAGCTCTCGAAATCTCGCGTATACTTTTGGTAGAACAAAATATGACCTGTCTTTCTTCGCCAAATGCAGCAAGAAAAAGAGGCGATTCTCGATTAAAGGCCCATAATATATCCACGCCTACACACACAATTGCCGGTAGTCGGGGCTCACAACGGATCATCTCTCCTCCCAGCGATATATAAAGACAATTACCGCGCTCGGCTCTCGTAATTAAATAAACCCGGGCATCGTCAGTGGCAGCAGCAGAAGCAGCAGCAGCAGCAGCAATGAAGAGAAGGTGACGGTGTCAGGAGTGTACGCGTGTGTTGCGGCTCGTTTTATGGCTTTTGCGTAATGAAGCTGCACCGCTCACGTATACACGCGCACGATATACGAGAGATAGCTCGCAAGAGCGCGCGCCGATTGTAATTGCAGACTTCCTGACCCAGTGGCCTCGAGACCGGAGTGTATTATACCAGCGGAGGCTCGCGAGCGAATCAACTGTATATATACATATACGGGGGATACATTACCGCGTGTAACATTGGTGTGTATACGTTATTATCGACGAGGTGTGCGTATACGTAAGACCGCGTCATTGTTGCCGCGCACATCTGACGCGACCAGTGTATATTGGCATGTAATGTATATACAGATAATCAGTTCGTTGATGCGTTTTATAAGCGATTAGGCATACATGTATACGTGTTTGCGACTGATACGGAGATGCGCTTTTTTGGTTTTGCTTGTGTGTTTCAATTGATGCTAAGAGCTGCAGTACGTTTTGTTTTTCTTTTCTTTCTGGCTAGCTCGATTTTTCGATAATTGCAGGCCGCGCGCTTGCGTGACTCTTGTATGCCGCTGGACGGTAAATTGGCAGTTTTGGATCTCTAATCTCACAGGTCGTGGAATCGATCGATTATATGCATGGACTTTTTTTTTTGCAAAACTCCTTTTAATTCGCTTAGAGCGTGATGTAAGTAACCCTGTGTAATCGCGTAAGATTCTTTCGATTGTGATTGTTCTGTAATTTATCTGTGTGCAAAAGATATTAATAGGCGAATGTAAATTGTATAGACGATAGACTTAATAGGAATTTACATAAAAATTTATAATCTTCGGATTTGCTATTTCTTGGATCGATCAACACGTATGGATATAGTGGAGTAATCCATTGTATAGAAAGAGATAATTGTAAATCCTAGTGGTATAACAATCCTTGAACGAGACACAATCAGAGAGTAAAATTAAAGTTCAACATCCTCGATGATTATCACAGTTGACATATGATAAAAAATTATCGGTTTAACTATTGCGGTTATCAATTTCGGAATGTAGAAAATATAATTGTACCGTCAATATAAACAAGTAATTAAAAGCAAGTAATTTTGAAGCATTATCGTCAGAAAAATTTATTCAAGCGAAGACAGTCATAAAACAAAAAAAACACAAGTTGAACTCACACCAGTAATTGATAAAAATAATAAAACGTATCGCTCGAGAAGTATAAGTAGTAAGAAAATGTTAACGCACAAGTATCGTATTTCGCTAAATTATTTCATTATTTAAAAATGATCCCCTACGCACCTACACAATCGCGAGAGCTCGAAACCGATTAATTAAGTCCCTCTATTAAAAAAAGTAAACATAATCATAGTCATCATCAATATCCGATTCGCAAATGCAAAACAGCCAGTTGTCGATCTATAATCATTACTCCCGTAACATACATCCACTTGGCATACTTGGCGATATATTCTCACCGCTGGTGTATAAAGTCTGAAAAATCCGAGTCCGCGCGGGCGCACAGAAAAAATAATTCCGACAACCCGCCATTTCTTACTCCCGATCACCCGCTGCGCGCGAATAGCACTCAAACATTACGCCTCTTCTCATCATTCAAATTCAACCCTTTGCGCGCGCTCGAGAGAGCTCATAAGAGCTCGAACAAAAAGTAAAAGTACTTTATATATATATATATATACTCACTACTATACGCGAGACTATACGCGTATCAATTGCTCTTCTACCGCGGACGATGAAAATAGAAAGGAGAAGAGGAAGGAGTTTCACGTTCGACACCGATGTGAAACCGGTTGCAGTGGTATACGGCGGCTAAACTTGCGCACAACGCAAATCAACGCTCTTACTGCACACCCTGTGTATCCGATATATCTACACGCGAATTATACTATATATATATATAAGGGATACATCCAGACAAGGCGAGTGGCCGGGGTATATAAATACAGCCGGGAGTAGCTGCTGCTGCTGCCCGCCAGGGAATTCCATTACGGAAGCGAGCTGACCTTTGGACCCTTTATCTCTCTCTCTCTCTCTCTCTCTTGGCTGCGCGTATCGTCGTTTAATCTCCTCGCGATCTATAGCGCCCGTCGAATCGAGATCGACCGATGATACCGAGCCCTTACACCTCGTATTGTATATACCCACTTACTATATATATGTGTATACTTGATATCGGTGTGGGCATAAGAAGGTTTCTTTTCTCGCGCAAGACATCCGTCAAGATAAGTCAAGGACTTTATGTGCACCATTGGGATGGGGATTTGCGCTTATGCAGCTGCTACGAGTGTAAAAGTCGAAGTTTTATTCTCGTTTTGTTTTATACGCCTTTTTCAAATGCACTTTATACGGGAAAGTGTGCGCTGCTACTTTTGCGTCAACGATCAATGTAGTTAAACTTAACGATAATTGTGTTTCGTATATAGAACATTTTTTACAGGGAATGTGAAATTCGTGTTTTTGGATAAAACGTATATAAAAATAAAATAGATGATATATGCAAATGACGCGGAAAAGTATAATGATATACTAAATCAACTATGATAATAATTTAAAAAGTTTAAAAATTGAAGAAAATAATTTTTAATTGTGAAGACAATGGCAGAAGCACCGTTAGTATAAATTACACACCTAGTACCAGCTGTGCCGAGAAAGAAAAATATTTGAGGATACCTGATGATGATTCAAGTCGATGCATCTGTTCAAGTGACTACGCGGTGAGAATTCAAATTTCAAATGTACGATGATTCAAATTTACGAAACAGAAAAGAGTTTTCTTCGGCTTTTAGTGGTACTTGATTTGAATTGTAATTCTTATATTATTCGTGTTATGTAATGCACAGTTTCAGATTAAAAGAAACACGAAGACAATTTATTTGTGGAGTATTCGTCATGGATTAATTTGTATACTAAAAATCTTAGTGATTTTTATGCTCCATAAATATATCGAAATGACTGTAATCTATGATTCAGTAAAAGCGTGATTTTAAGAAGACAAAGAAATTTACCTACACAAAGTAGACTATAAAACTAAATTATCGAAATTTATTTTTGGAAAAAATATTTCTTATACATACATGTATCATGCTTATACTAATCCTGATTTAAATCGCGAATCTCCTTAGACAAAATATATCACCGAAAAATTCATCCAGGTGTCAATTTTTATTTATGAGAAAAATAAAATACTTAATACACAGATTGTATCAAATCGAAAAATTCATAAAACTGAAAATTCTTATACTTCGTCCAACGAGATTTACTAGCCTTAAAATATATAAACTTCCCAATAAAAAAAAACTGAAACAAAAAACCATATAACCAAAGCGAGAAAAATCGATTTAAACCAAAAAATAAAAGCATGATTCAAAAAGATCATTAATTCCTATACCAATGCCAAATACAGTCACGAAAACTTATAACCGCACGCAAACTAGCAAAAAAATCGATCCAGGCAGCCGCGCGCAACGAAAACTCTCTAGCGATAACACTTCGTCCTCGAGGAAACATCGAGACACGCTGCGTAATAAAAAGACATCGCGGATAACGAAAAGAAAGAAAAAAACCAACAATAATGGGCGAGGCGCTGGAACAAAAGTTCCTCTCGCAGGATATGTAAAGCCGCCCACGCACGCCGCCGCTGCGAAAAGTCTGCGCGATGTGTATCGCTCGCGTGTCTTCTGCACACTACAAGTATACAATATATATAATACCAGCATATTATAAGTCACCGCCTGCGTGTGCAGGGGTTCGGTTTTCCTTTTTTTTTTTATCTTTACTCGATGCGCGCATCGTGTTTTATTTTATTCGGAGGTAAGACAATGCGTATTGGTATCGGTACGACGACGACGACGACGAGATGTACTTGATGCGCCCGCGCGAGTGAAAGTGAGACGTTCGTTTACATTGATTTACGTTTTGTTGGTTTTTCTTTACGTAAGCCAAGGTTTTAGTGTGCGCCAGGTCTGCAATAAGGGATTTGTTATTTGATTCTCCGTTTGAGGTGTTTTTTTTTTTATATTTTTGGAAATCGCTGATAATATACAGTTACGAAATAGGTACGCGCCAGTTTGAATGATGCGAATAGCAGTGGCATCATCTGTAATAGGTGACGCATCGACAACTTTGAACATGACCGACCGACAATTCGCAACGCTTCTTATGCAATTATACGTAAATCTGTACTCTCAAGGACTCGCGCCCACGACTCGTTCCTATATCCTCTCCAATTCTCTCCATCTTCCTCGTCGATTATGCCGCATCTACGCAAATCGAAAAAGTCACATTACTCAAATAAGAACGCGCACGAATGCACCACATCAACGATGTAAATAAACGCGAATCAGCGCAATAAATAGAACGGGGATAGACGAATTCACAGGTCCCATGTAATAAAAGCATATGAGCTCACGTGCGAGCCTCTGAAATGCCGGACACACATACGCACACGCATACACCGCGAAAGTAAAAGAGAAAAGTGTCATGCTTGTATATATATATATATATTGGCGAACAAAAGCGAGAGAGATGGAGGAGTGACTCGTATATGCACGCGTATATAAACGTAAAAGGGCGTACGAGTATGTATATATATAGAAAGTTTGTTTTTCAATGCGGCTCGCGTATCTCTCTTTTCGAGTTCGCCCCGGTACAAAGACTCATATTGGCTATTATATATAGTTGCACTTTGTTACCTATAAGACGAGAGTGAGAGAGAGAGAGAGAGAGAGAGATCGAACCTCGTGATTCGAATATTTTCTCGTTATTATACCGTGTCGGGGTTAATGTCGCTTTTCTTTTTCTTTGATATATAGCAAGCGCGTGGATATGTGTATGTGTGTGTGGGTACCATTGGCTATTGAACCTCCGAACGCGTATAATTTCGCTGCGCTGATGCGTGGCTCATTGTTTTGACTTGTTTTTGTATATATATCGGCGAGCGCGAAGTCGCGTTATCTCATATGCATAATATGCTAATGGAATTAAATGAAATTGTAGAGGCGGACGAGCTGAAGTGGCTTTCTTGGACGGATACAATGCTTTATGTCGCTACGAGCGGGGCCAGTTCTCTTTTACTTTTACATATATTTATTTGAAATCCAATATACGCAAATTGAACGAGCTAAAAATCTTTTCGACGAAAATTGCGAGATGAAATGTCTATAATATATAGAATGAATTTAAATAACAATTACAAATTTGTAATCCAGTTCGATAGTTTTATTGCCAAAATATAATGCGCGCTGTATAGGAAACAAAAATAGTAACGCGCACAAGCGTCACAGAACAAATTCACCTCGTATACAATAGAATCTCGATTACCTTATAAGCGACTTGCAACGTTTGCATTTAGGATACATATATATACAAGATCGATCGGCCGCTCGCATACGCGGCATCGGTCCATCGGCTCACTCTCCTCCAGCATCAGCGAATAAATAAATAAATGCAAAAAAAAACACAAAAACGGAACAGCTCATCAATGCCCACTGCACTCGCAATATGCGCGAATCCGCCGCTCGCGGGCTTATCTCGTCTACCCTCTAACAATTTATATATGCGCAAAATTCAGGGTTTGAAATTCAGGACGATAGATCGGCTGCAGGTATACGCATCGAGGGGTAAACTGCACGAGATCGAAACGCTGCTACTGCATACATGTATTCGCCATGCGCACCGATGGAAAATGCAACGTGCAACGACGATGGCGTTTGATGAGGCCGCTTTGGAGAGACGCGAGGGAAAATTGTTTGTTGCTTACATGCGTTTCCCGTCCCCACAAGCGTACACTTACGCGGTGCATTTTGTTGCCCTATACCCGTGCGGTGTATATATATCATTCGTCGACGTATTCCGAATAACTTTGTTTTCTTCCTGTGAAATGGAATGTTTGTAAGTAGATATACGTGGTAAATTTAAGTCTTGCGGCTGGTATATATATCTTGATTAATGAATTGTTATACTTATCGGGTGTTTAATTGTAAAATTCGTTAACAATATTTTTAGCTTTTCAAATGATTATAAATTATGGTGTTAACCAATTGAGAAAAAAAAAATTGCTGGGTTAAAATGGTTGAGGAATTTTCACTTGCATAATAAAAAAGGAACGTGGCACGACTCGACGCGAATAGTTATTCTTAACAATCTATACGTTAGCGAGGAAACTGCGGAGTCGACTATCATTACTGCGCAAATTAATCGGGAGTTATATTAATAAAGCAAGACGTTGAAAACGACACTATATTATGTAGTCAAATCGACTCCGGAATTAATCGATGTTGATATAATTCGAAGCCTGCGATAATTTCAATGCAACGCGCAGTCCAGCAATAATAAATGTATGAAATTCCTTTTTCCTTTTTAAGCAGGTGCAGACTTTATGATAGTAAAGCCCGAGTCGCAATAATCGATGTTTCTTATACACGGAGAGAAATGTTGTAGGAAATAGTCCGATATTTTCGAAACATATTACAATACTGGAATGGTGATGCGACTTGCGGACTAGCGTAATCTTTGAAAGTTTCCAATCCCAAGTATTGTAATTTATATAATTTAGAAAAAAAGCGTAAAAAATTTTTTTTCATTATATATATATATATATATATATATCATGTATTATATACATGTACAGAGAATTTAGGAACTTATATTTTATACACAATACATTTCATTGAATTTTATATTGAAAAATTGTAATCTACTTTTGAAAAATATATTTTTTTTGAATATAAAGACTATTTTTGTCGACGGAACTATACTATAAACTGACAAATATATTTTTATCGATCTTAGTCTCTTACTAATAGTGGCAACCGAATTGCCCTTGTTTACATTTAACCCCGTAGAATCTGTAATAAATCTAAATTAATTTAAACGTGAAATAAACTGATAATTTAATCGCTCTATCAAAGACACCCTTGATCACACATATCTTATTTCCGAACTGGTGGTGAGAATTAAAATATAAAAATCTATCTGACCATGTTTTCTATACCAATCTAATTTCACTCTATTATCATTATTATTAACTTAGTCTCTCATCAATAATTTTATCAATAAATTCTACTATTACTAAGAGACTGTAAGACCGATAAAACAATATCTTTTTACCTTATCGGAATTCGACCCGAAAATATTCTTCATAAGTATAATTGGACTATTCGGTAGAACATTATATATTTCTCTCCTTGTATATAAATATATAATAAAGTTAACTAACTTGTTATTACAATGTAAATGGTAATCAGGTTTTAACAAAGTATCAAAGTTTCTTCCCTCGCGATGCCAAGTCAATTACGCGCTCGCATTACATCGGCAACAGTGCAAAAGTACCATAATATATAATCCTTTATAGAATATAATAACACCTAGATACAGAATTAATTAATAATCCATTTAGTGCAAAGAGTACATTCAAAAAAGACGTTTATATCCTCGTGTATAAATAATAAAAAAGCGCGCTGCACGAGCGATTCGCGTGAGACCGAAGCAGACGCTCTCGCGAGAGTTTATATCAAAAAGCAATCAAAGAGTAAAAAGAGGAAAGAAAGCGATAGAGAGAGAGAGAGAGAGAGAGAGAGAGAGAGAGAGGGAGAGTCACGAATATAAGCTATAGAGAGGAGAAGGAGAAGCAAATCTGGAAGTGCCATCGAGGCTCGAACGCGCGCGCGCGCGCATGCATATACTTATATATGTATATATATATAAGAGGGAGAAATAAATCCTAGCCGATCGATCAATGTCCGAGGCTATGCGGCGTTGACGTTAATGAGAGAGCATCAACTGCAGCAGCAGAGCTCTCATGCAAATGCGAGCATCGATGTGCTGCCCTTAAGGTAGCCTCCTCCACGAGTATAACTTTGCCGCTGCTGCGCGGTATACACGAGTGTAGCATTAAACATTTACATAAGTTCCTCTGCTGCTGCTGCTGCTGACGTTTATTTTGCCCGGCTTTTATCGGGTTGCGCGTGCGTGTGTGTGCGATCGTAAAAATCGGCTAATATTGTGTTATTAAAGCGCGTGCGCCCGGTTCGTGTTGTGTGCATTATACATGAGCTCCTCTCGATTTATCGCGCGTCGACTTTGTTTAATTGAATTCTGGAGCGCCGCACTTATATTCGGTACGTATATTCGTAACAATATTTATATACATTTATATGTAAATGGCCGAATCCCGGTTTTACGTTCTAATGCATGGGCGGCGAATAAAATTGCATACGATTCGCTATAAACGATCGTTAAAGTTAATCGAATGTATACGCCCGATTCACCAATTGTTCGTCGAAATAAGATTCTGGCACCTGACACTCGCACAACTGCTTCATCAGTTCGAGCGATCCACTCGATTAAAGCGTTATTGTAATCAAGATATATGTAGGCATTGGGGCTCCGAGGCTGAGTTTTGAGTTAATAACAGGCCTACGAGAAAGTGCGAGAAAATGAAGCAATGCACACGGTGTGAAAGTGCAACATGTATATATATATGTATAGGGAGGAGAGTTAGAGGATGATCGAGAGATATATAACGTATACGCGCTGGTGCATGGGAAGCCGCGTAAAGATTCCAGCCGATTACGAAATATCGTATACTGCACACAGACACAGACATATAGACACTCGTTACGCTGGGAATTTTCGTGGATCATTCAATTATAACAGTAAATACAGATCGCACCAACCCGATAAACTCTCCTTTACTCACCTTTTTTTTTTACGATAAATCACAAGTGTTCGCGCGAATGCAATAATATACGCTACTTTGAAAAAGTGGGAAAAATCACACAGCGAATGCGGAAGGTGTGCGAAGAGATACCTAGAAATAAAAAAGGGGAAAAAGAGAAGAAACGGCACTAAACGCGTATAATATACATTGCGTCGCGCACTGGGAAATGGAGCAGAAAAAGTGCGCATACATCAATGGACATATATATCCCCCGCACGTGCATATCCGAAATGACTCCGCGTCTAACGCGTATACATAGAAAAGGGAAAAGGAGACAATTGCCCCGGCAAAAGTGAATGCCGATGCAATTTCTCTTTCTCTCGGTTGGTTCGCCCGTGTGTGCGTGCGTGTAGAGGAGGGCAAAGCACAGCTCTAATGAATTCAACCGATAGTTATAACGAGAATACGTTAAAAGGCACCGCCGAGCGCTGCAGCTGAGATTTCTTTTGACGGCGCGCCAGTGCACACCGCGGCAACTACCGATATGCATCGCCGATCGGCGGCGCTTCATCATTTTTTCTCTCTTTCGTTTCTATACACACTCGCACACACACGGACACACAATATATAATGTATATACACGTATATGTAAGCCGCCATTGTCTCGTTTTGTATATATATATGCTAGAGGACACACGACGACACACTGTTTTTAATACAATCCGCTCTAAAGTGGAATGCTGGCAGCTGTTTTACAATGCGGCTCTATGCTAGAGGTTAATTATCGTAAATTAGGGGCTCGCTTCGATACAGTCGCTTCTTTGGCAGCGCCGCACCGTAGGAGATAAGGAGGTGCACGTTGCACATATATGCAGAGAGAGAGATTTTTTTTGAAGACGTATAAGAGCGCATGTATATGTACGCGCCTATGTAATTAGGCGCGCGGGGGATGAGTTTTATCGATACAGTCTCTGCGCGGTGCGTGTGCGCGCGCGGCCACGAGACCAGAGGTTTATCCATTGTGAAATGATTATATGGATATATACGGACCTGGACTCTTGCCGATCCCTATATATATATATACGAATTTTAGCGGAATAAGGAATTCTTTTTTTGTTTCGAGCGACGTTATAAATATCTTAATGATTGATATATCTTTTGTTAAAAATTATATTCTTATGTATTCATAACGATTCTTTTGTCGATTTTCCTCTGTCTTACGCGTACATACACAAACAAGCAAAGAAAGAATCTCCGCGACACACATCTCGGACAATTATGTTTAAACTTCCACGCCCAGGTCCAATATACAAAGTATATGTATTTTGCGTAAAGGCAGTATAAGCTAGAGCACAAATTTAAACACATTCGTAGAAGGTTTAGACTCGCTCTATGGCTAGTGCACAACATACATACACATACTACTCTTCCACTCGTAAGTACTCCCAGACTTACAATTACATCACGCATAGCAGGAGAGTCTGCCATAAATAACGATTTCCGGCCCGCTCAAAGCCACCGTGCACCGCTATACTCGCGAATAAATGCAATAATAGACACTCGTCGTCTTCGCGGACCCGTCATTATCGGCGAGTCTAAGAAAAAAAAAGCCGAAAAATCTCGCCGATTCGTATAAAATACACACACATAAATTGCCCATAAGAAAACGCTCCGGGTAATGCCGAGATGTCCTTTATAACCCGGGCGTAAGCCACCGCATATACACACAGAGGCGATAATCCCGTTAAAACGCGCGCTGTTTCTTTCATCCCGCGACTCTTTATACCTTATCTCTCCGCGCTCCATAAAATCCCCGATGCTCCTTGTTTTTCAGCTAGCAGTCGAGTCCTTTCTCTCTCTCTCTCTCTCTCTCTCTCTACTTCCCCGTCGTATACTTGTACTCGTCCTCGTCGTCGGCTAATATGCGCGGAGTCAGCGAACAGCGGCGATAAGTGTGTATAGTTAATGCTTCCGGCCACGCGCGCTCCTTCTCTTCGTGGATATATAGAAAACACGAGGTACGTTTCTAGAGAGTCTTGTTTTAGTATAGCGGAGGATCCAGTGTATGTTGGAGTCATTACGCTTTCGACGCACGTAGTCCAGTATGTGTGTGTGTACTTTAGAACGGATGTCGGTAGACGTATATGTATGTGTGCGCACGTCTAGGTACTGCATGGCATTTGTGCCCCTGCGATGTGCGACGGTGTTTTGTGTGGATAAGAGGAGAACATCTGGCACCCTCATTTCCTCTCCACGCGATAATTCGCTTTTCTCTCTATGCCTCTTTATATATACTTGTGTAGTCGAGCTGCAACACTGATAAGAGCGTCGCGGGCGGGGTGAGGATCATATACCCTGTGTCGCGAGATGCGGAAGAACTTTCAAGTGTTGGATTTCCGTTTCAATTGCAAGGAATGGTTTTGATTGTTTTTTCTTTTTTTTTTTACTGGCAGAGAATAATAAAGTACGTTGATAATATTTAAAAAAACTATTTGTTCTGTGCATTGTATACATAAATTCTATGACAGTGACAACTTTTTTATTTTGATATCGCATGGCACTGATTTTTTTTATATTCTATAATTACGGTTCAACACGCGTGAAGATTATAAAGGCAATACTTATAGCTATAGTTATATCGATTGAAAAATTGTTATTTACCTAGTAGAAGTCACATGCAATATAACTGTATACCCATTCTTTCCCAAATCCTTATGCATTACCATATAAACGACGTCTCTTTGTTGGTTAACGAGCATAAGTCTCGATAAATATACGCAAGACCACCCGTACAGTATTTTTAATCATCCGCAAATATACTTTAGAGACAACTAACTCCAAATACTTCGCGCGATATAAATAGATTTATACGCGTCGAAAGTATAAAATAGTACCGTTTATCGGATTTGAATTTCAAACTGACAACTCAATTAAAGGCTTCGTATATATAAAAGCGCTCCGAGAAATGATGAATTTGCTGAAAAAAATTGGTAATTATATATATATACTCGATATTTGCTCTCCGACCGATCAAGGATACGCGCGACGCTTTAGTGAATTAAACGGGACCCGTGAGCTGCGCGCGCGACAATTTAAGAAAATGTATATCGGAAGTGTATTTGCAATGCAAATAAACTTATACTTATATGTATATATATATGCTAACTACAAACAGTCAAGCTCTGATACGTATAAACGCTTTTAGTTGCATAAAAATCTTATAACATACAGATAAGTATTTCACTGAAGTTTGATCCTATTACTTACGTATTATAACAGATTAATACGGTCGTGTGTGCTCTGAGAAAATTTAGATGAACACAGTGTCGCCATTTCATTACTCAGCGCAGACAGTTTTCTTATTATTATGCGGTTAAAAAAAAATTTCGGTGCCACGCGGTAAATTAAAAAAATGAAAGAGAAACCGGTGCAGATGCCTTGAGCAACTTTTGACTTTTTGCCCGCATGCGTGGGTTTATCAAACTGGTGCGTATATATGTATATATTGATTAAGCAGCAAAGCTTGCGTACAGTACCCGGAAATTGTGTTACTCCATGTATGCAGTAAATTTTACTTTGCGCAACACACAAAAAAACCTATATATATTAATAATAAATATAAATCGTTCAAAAGCGGGACGCACGGATTATATAATTATGTGTTCGTATTATAGTTTCCAAAGTGTCAAGTCTGCGAGGCAGTTTCCGCGCTATATCGATAAAGAGATACCGCGATAAAGTTAATTTATGCCCGAACGAAAGAGCAAACATAAGAAAAAGTTCGTATACAGAATCAACACATCGCATATATATACAAGTATATATCATGCACATATAAGAAAAGGTTGATTGTTTTAAAAAATTCCAAGCGCAGCTTTGGCGACAGTCGCGAGACCTCAAACATATCCACGAAACACCCAATATAATAATAATTGTCCTTTGAGTTGCTTACTCTCGAAGACTCGTGGTCGTCATCGATGTAGAATGTCGCGGTGTTGGTCTGCTGAGTGAACCACGTCTTGTATTCGCTCCACCGTACCTTCTTCTCCAACGTGCTGCTACACCTTTCCATCGCGGCGTTCGCTAAATATTCAACTATATATCGCAGTGCAATAGTGTCTTCCAGCCGAAGGAGTCGACCGTCTCCGCGTACGGTCTTGCGAACCGATGCAAATTAATAACGGTCCAACCTTGTATACTGTCTTTCCCCGATTCCGAGGCACTATCAGCCGGACACCGCAGACGCGACTCATCGCTTCTCTCGCGGCAAGTTCACTCGCGGTACCGCAGACATGATTCACTTTCGTACGAAACACCCACTTGTACGGCACAACAGTTGTGCGATGTATATTATATACCTAACACCGCGAGACACTCGAGAAAAATCAATACTTGCCCACCGCACGCACAAAGGTATATCGTAAGGATCGCGCGACTCATTCGACTATAGCCCAAACGATCCGAAGCTTCGAAAGAGACGCGCGCACACTCTTCGATTTATCATGCAAAAGAGTAAAAAGTCCAATTGTCAAAGTCGGGCGTGCCATCAGGTTTGCGATACCTATCAAAGCGCAGACAACGACGACGTCCGATGTGAAGCGGAGACTCGTGCGCGGTGTGTCGATGCCCCCCGCCCTCCCAGAAAACTGGAAAGCGACTAAACGCCACGCGCTTTAATCACACGATCTCTCTCTCTCTCTCTCTCTCTCTCTCTTGAGTGCGCCTCGTTGGTCCGCTCAGCCATTTCTCTCTCCCTCGCTCTTTCTTTACGTTTGTTATATAGCAACGGAGCGCCGTGCGCGTAAGGTATACACATCCCCCACCAATGCGTGCGTGTCTCGACGCCGCGTTCAATTTTTCCCTCGTTGCTTGTGCACCTGCAGATGTGTATTGTATAAAGCCTTATATATTTCGCTATAGGAAGAATGCGTTGGTTCGATCGATTGTTAAACGCTAAAGTTTGGGAACGTCAGTTTGTTATTCGCAGTGGGATTACGCTGTTCTTGTTAGGATTAATATAGGTATCGCGCGTCGAAGAATATAGAGTGATAATGCGCAGCCGATCTCGTACTTACTAATATATACACGCGTACGTTTATCTTGCTTGTAGTTTTCGCCTGCTGAGCTGGGCAATTATTTGCAGTTTCGCACAACAATCAAGACATTCATTTTCTTTTTTTATTGTTGATTTATAAACAAACGGACACGAGCGCTTCTTGCTGCGGTAGAAATTGTGTGAATCGCACATATATATGCGTTTCTTAGATGAAATAAGAGATAGAATTTAGAAAAGAAGGAAAGTGAACGAGTTGTACACTGATGTATTTATGTGTCTCTCGCAAGATAGTTCAATTTTCTATAAAGAACGATAAAAGATACCTACTGACTTTTACTTTATATATAATTATAAAACATTTATCAGGTCCTAAAATGACTTACTGTATACTTTGTAGTTGAAAAAATCGAAATATATTCGAAACTCATACCTAATAGCAGATAAATAAAAAAAAATGAAAAATTTACCTATATAAAGAAATAATCACTGAGAAAAATCATGTCTGACAACAAAAATATAAAATTCCAAAACATCCATTAGGGTTCATTCGCCACATCAATCTTTCAACATCGCAGCCGATCGAACTTGCACGTGTAAATTTCCCTCGCTTCTGTTTCTCACGTATATATGCAGGCCGATCGGCTGCACCGTCAGTGAGTCTAAAATACGTGTGGCGCAAAAAAAGAAAGCCGATCCTGTGCATCGCACGCATACATATATATACGTATATAACACGGGCGGGGATTAATTAACGTGTATATACGCGGCTGGAGGCAGAGTATTAATTCGTTATTCATCATAGCGCGCGAACGCGACCGACCGATGAGCTTTTATGTACAGATAAATATATATACGGCTGATTTTAATTATAAGTTGGCGCTCGCAATTAATATCGAACGCGGCACCTTGTGCGCTTTTTCGGGAGCTCCGAGAGCGAAAACGAAAATTGAAGTGGAGGATGGGAACGTGCGACGTGAGTGAAATTTTGATACAAAACGTTTTTTAATGTTATTTTTTATGCTGTTTAATTAAATTTTTCCGATTTTGAATAAGAACCATCCCATGTTAGGATCTAACTTTAAAGAAGAAACTGGCCGAATGCCAAAAATCTATTCCCTTAATGGAAACGTATGAAACTTATTTCGGATGAAAGTTCTCGTAAAAACATTAACTTAAATTTTATTTATAATTCAAAATAATTATTTTATATAATTATTTAACTTTTTACAGGCTATCAACATTTTCAGATTGTTTAAGTTTCTGAAGATCGTTTTTAAAATTACTTACTTCTATATAAACCAATTTTCAACAAGATAGTAATTGAACATATTTCGTCAGGTCAGAGCAATAAAGTACCAATCAAATTAGGTACTTACTCAGGAGAGAAAGAAAAAAGGTTAGTAACTTAGGAAAATATGTTACCAAAAAGGTACCAACTTAAAAAAGTAAGCAGTAAAAGTAAGTAAGTAAATATCGTATCATTCGAGCGAAAAGGACGAATCAATCTTAATTATTTCTTCTTTAATGTACAATGTCATTATTAAAATTGAATTTGAAGAAATCAAATTTATTTCCAAGTTGGTAAGTTTTTGTCTATTTTTCTGAGTTGGTACCTTTTTGCCTACTTTCCCAAGCTGTTAACTTTTTGCCTTCTCTTCTCTCCGAAGTTGCTGATTTGTTTTATTTTTGGTATCTCCCCCCTATAAAAATGACGATGGAAAAAAAAATTATTCATCATTTCAAAACCAGAAATTTTTCCCGCCATAACCATGACCGCTAAATCGATAAGTGATATAATTCAACGACGGTCCGCGAGTTGGCGCAGCAGCTCAGTTGGTAAGTGTAGAGAGCGCGGGATCGCGGGATTAAAAAGTCGCGCACTCGCGTTGTGATTCGCGGGATTCGCGCTGACGTCGACCCTCGTCCCTCTATGATAGCGTTTTTTCGCATGTAGCATCAGTTGCAAGGAAATGGCGTCTCAGAGGTGGAGTTCGTTTGGTCGAATTTCCAAAATCATGACTGAATTCTGAGTTTCATTATGATTTCCCCGCGTAACGAGTGACGCTTCGATTCCGGTAAGTATGGGGCACACGACGCAACAATTTTCATGCGCGCCTGTGTTGGAAAAACCAAGCAATCGATACATTCCATTGACGCGGGCTTCGTATGTAAACAAACACGAATCTGTGAAGTTCGTATTGGATAGCTTGAAAATGTGTTTTGCGCCTAGCTCGACGTAGTCTGCGTGTTTACAAACGCACGAGTGTTTTTTCCCGATACTTCGTTTGGGCGTAATCTCTTAGAGAAACAATTGACGAACCGTTGTGAATCAGAAAAAGGCTAGTGCTTTGTTAGAATTCACTATTCAGACAATGAATTAATCGTGAGATTACATAAAACTAGGCTGTAAAGCTTCGAAATACAACGTACAAATGAATTGAAATAGATTGACTGTAACTTAATAGCGTGATTTATCCGTTTCACGCAAATCGTTTTATTTCCTCAGTAAAATTACAAAATTGATGCTTAACGATGAACGAAGTAAGTGGTGGAAAGCAAGATATGGCGAGTACATCAGCATGGGATGCTATGATGAGCCAACCTGTAACTACAATAGCCTCGATGCATCATTTGAATCCACCTTTAACACAAGAAGCAAGTCCACCCGTGAACCAAGTTATAGTTCCTACTCCGGTTAAATTGCAAGCTCCTATATTGTCACCTCCACCGATTGCGGGAGAACAGCATTCTCCTCTTCTTAGTCATGGCCAAGGACCAGCTTTGGTAGCACCAGTAATTTATGTTTAATACATGCAATCTATACACAAATTTTAAAATGGAATGGTAAAATTCAATGATTTGTTCTATTTTTAGGGAATCGTACCACCTGGTTTCCCTGAGTCTGAACTTTCTGTAGAACTACAACAGCAAGGCTGGAAGAAGTTTTGGAGTAAACGAGAAAATCGACCGTACTTTTGGAATAAATTGACTGGTGAATCTTTATGGGTTATGCCATCTTTAAAACCTCAAGTACGTGATGAACAAAGTTTATTTAAATCGATTTATATTTACACTAATCGCTAGAGGTTTTCTAATTAGTACATTTGTACTTTAAGTTTGATCCTATTACGGACCCATTGGGAATTAGTCTAGGCTCTGTACCAGGTAATGGTCAAATTACACCTGGAACTCCAGGAGGTCCACTTAAACGTAGAGCATCAGAAGATGGAGGATCTGTATTACCTGCACAAAAAAAGTTTATTTTGGCGTATGTTTATAAATTTTTTAAGCTATACTATTAAATTTTACATTATATTAATATCGTCCAATATTTTCTAACTGTAGGGGACCATGGGACTTGGAAATACCAACAAATGTTATAATTTATGAACGAGCCCCTACAAATCTCCTTCACGTTCATCCAGATGTAGAATTACTGCGATGCAGTTTACTTGCAAAACTGAGACAATGTTATCAAGAACTGTGTCACACGAGAGAATCAATAGATGCTCCAAAAGACTCCTTTAATCGTTGGCTAATGGAGCGAAAGGTGATAGATTGTGGATCAGATCCTTTGCTGCCTAGTCAATGTTTCCCTGAAATTTCTATGTCGATGTATCGTGAAATCATGAACGACATACCTATTAAACTAGTTAGACCTAAATTTACGGGTGATGCAAGAAAACAGTTGTCCAGATATGCAGAAGCTGCTAAAAAAGTGATAGAATCAAGAGAAGCATCGCCTGAAAGTAGGAAAGTGGTAAAATGGAATGCGGAAGATACGTTTCAGTGGCTAAGAAGAACAGTAGGTGCTACATTTGACGATTTTCAAGATAGACTTGCACATTTGAAGCGTCAGTGCCAGCCCCATTTGACAGAAACTGTAAAAGCTAGTGTGGAAGGGATTTGTTTAAAAATATATCATTTATCTACGGAATATGCGAGAAAAGTGAAAGATAAAAATGTTCAATTGCTTAAAGAAAATAATTTAACTGATGCGGTACCTGCACCTGGACCTCTCAGTACGCAACGCAAAGTATGGTGCTACCCAGTGCAATTTGCTCTTCCGACTCCTCGGCTTCCACAGGTAATTCAATTCGCTATGTTAACTTTGTTACTTATTTTAGTTTTAATTTTTCCCACGAGTTCACTTTAAAACGCGCATTTTGGAGCCACTTATCACTTAACGTAACTGATAAATAATTGATCCTTAAATTCCTACAGAAAAATACATATTTATACTTTTATTTTCAGACACATAGAAAAAAATTCGAATTCAAATCATTCATACACAATTGACACAAGAATTTTGTACTCTTTAATTAATATTTAATTATCCTTGCAGCTTGAATATGTACCAGACAGGGAACAGACGATAATGCGCTTCCACAACGACGCACTAAACATCCAAACCACACACTTGACGAAATTGGAACAGCTGTACAGATACAATTGTTTCGACGATCGTAAATTCGAAATGTTTCTGCCGCGAGTCTGGTGCATGCTGAAGCGCTACCAGACGTACCTGGGCAGCACGGAAAGTCAGGCAACGCAAATGGCACTGCCGGTGACCGTTTTCGAGTGCCTTCAGAGATCATTTGGCGTCAGCTTCGAGTGCTTCGCCTCACCCCTCAACTGTTACTTTCGACAGTACTGTTCAGCTTTTGCCGACACGGATGCGTATTTCGGCTCGCGAGGGCCTTTCCTCGACTTCAGGCCTATCAGTGGCAGTTTCCAAGCCAATCCGCCGTACTGCGAGGAACTGATGGAGGCGATGGTCAATCATTTCGAGCGACTGCTTTCGGACTCGACCGAGCCGCTGTCCTTTGTCGTTTTTCTACCCGAGTGGCGAGATCCCGCGCCAAATGCGCTTATCAAATTGGAGGGTAGTCATTTTAAGCGAAAACAAGTTGTCGTCCCGGCTATGGAGCACGAGTACCGG
The DNA here is from genome assembly GCA_900490025.1 of Megastigmus dorsalis. Taxonomy (NCBI): domain Eukaryota; kingdom Metazoa; phylum Arthropoda; class Insecta; order Hymenoptera; family Megastigmidae; genus Megastigmus; species Megastigmus dorsalis. The sequence goes on from UELU01121782.1 coordinate 32,812, forward strand.
CACGGCTTTCAACACATTCTTCCAAAGTACGTAAACGTTTTAAAAATTGCAACTTTATAATCGGTAACCTTTCTAATAACAGAAATGATGTAATAAGAGAAGATTATAAAATTAAATCGATATATTTAATTTTCACAAATATTTTTTCTTATAATTCATCAATTATAAAAATTGTTTGTACAGGGAAGAATATGAATTATGTTGAACGAATAGTTGTATCTAATAATCCAATAACCATTGCAATTGCAATTATATGAGTTTGATTTTATAGCTGCATAAAAAATAGATCTCGTACAACATGATTCCTTTGAAACAATGTCATTATATAGATTGCATTCGAAGAAATACTCAAACCAATGAAATAATAAATAATTGCAGAGGTGAAGTAAACATCAGGGCGATCCACGGCACTCTGGTCGTTTGGCTTCAGAACGCCGCAGGTTATGCGCGATGGGGACCAACGGAGGAGCGAGTCGAGGCTCTCTTAGAAGCCTGGCGACCTGGACGCGAACGCGAGCGAGATCGTCAGGAACTGCTCTCGCCACCCCGTCAGACAGTGGCACCGTCGCAGACACCGGGCACGCCGCAGTCCTCGGCACCCGTGCCCGCACCGATGACCCCAACAACCACACCTGTAATAATGAGCCCAACGCCGATCACCGCGTCACCGAACGCGACCTTGAGCACGGCACCGACGATCATCACCTCTCACACCATCTGAGACGAGGCCTCGACGAGCGCCGTCGGCATCACTAAGCCGGCTGCGCTCGACAAGGACAAGGAAAAGATCGGCAATTGAGAATATACATAAATGCATATAATAACGATATGTTTTAAGGCACTATTTTTTCATACGAACGAATTTGTTGTATGTGGATTTTGTGTCAGAGTAGCAAGGATGGGGTTTTTTTTTCGTGGTCCCGTTGATTCTCAAAACGAGTGAGGAACTCACGAGCTCTTTTTTTTCTTCTCATTTTCTTATTGAATGTAAAGTCAGTTGTGTTTGAGACGAGGATATGGACTTGCTATTGTGTCGTGATACTGTGAGTTTTCTGTTTTAAAAGTGGTGTTATAGCTTGGTCATATATAGGAAAGAGGTTGTTGAAAGAATAGCAAAGCGAATTTCAATTTGGGGATGAACAAATTTTTGTAAAAAGAGTAAGACAGTTATTTTTAAATATGAATTATGATGAATGCATAGATATTAATAGCATTCTATTTGATTATTGATTGTAAATTGCATTAAGGGGTGTCGAAGTAAAGCGAATCGCTTTATTATAGTTCCAATTAATCTTTTTATACTATTTCCTACTTTTAATTTATTATCACAGTCATCAACTTATATACGTAAGTGCTACCATTTAAAAACATTAAAAATTAAAAATGACCAATTGGAACTACAAATACTTACGACATTTTTTTAAGCTTCACTTCTGTAAGATTCGTTAATTTAGTTTTAAGATAAAATTGAAACGCGATTTGCATTCCTTTCAATCTCTGATTTTAGAGTGGTGAATGCACTTTTCTTATTCGTCGCTTGTGTAATTATGAAAATTAATCTCATAATGTTATTCTCTAACTAACAAATTTATAAATGTATATTTTGTATTACTTTTTACGACTAGTAGTCAAGTGCATTCGCTTCAGATATAACTTAACAAAATGGCAAATAAATAGTGATTCATAGAAATTATTTTCATGCAGAAAAAAAAGCAAATGGCGCATATCATGGTGATTAATATAGAGTATTCTATTCACCTCAGCACAAAATTTTTAGATAGCAAGTCGCGAAGTAGTATATGTGTAAATAGAGCAACATTAACTCGAACAAGCTTTGATTCATTTATTAGTTTTTAGGATTCATGGTTACTTTATACATATATAAATACTACATGAAGCACACCTGCTTTTAAAATAATTTCTTTTGCTACAGCCATTTACTTCAACTGTAGGTATAATATATCTTATGAACTAGAGAAGCTATATACAACTTATAAGAGTGCAAATTTATGATCTTTAAGATCTCTTATAGGTTTTGTACATTTTTATTAGGGTGATATGTTGTAAATATAAAAAGTATAGTGTAAATATAAAGATTATGTACCGTATTGACATCACGTGTTTTCACATTTTTGCTAAATATTCATCTTTTTATTTTATTTTATTTTTTTTTCAATTTTATATTTTCTGTTGCAATATTTTTTCATATATTATTTCATTTTTAGTTCATTACTCTAAGTGATAATAATTAGAATTTATATTTACTCTCTCATCCAATTTATTAATTTTCTTACTTTAATTTTATGAAATATGTTTAGAGTTCACTGCAATAAATCAAATTTAAATTTTTATATAATGCAATATTACAAATTTATAATATAAATATAAGAGAATCATTAAATTCATATAAAATATTATATGGTGAATAAGATCTATAAAAAACTATTTTTTCCAAAATTTTAATTTATTTAAAGTTTAATAAGAGTATAAACTATAAAAAATTTAAAACTATCTCTAACAATTAAATTTTATGCTATACTACTTAAATTATACTTGTTCATGTTCATTGCTATTTTGTAAAAATAAATTGCAGCTATGCAACCATTCGTAAAAAGTCTATTTTATTCTTCCATAATAGACTAGAATGAATCGTTATATTAATAGATAATTATAGTAAATGAAATATTTTAATATTGATATTTATTCTCAAAAACAATAATTATTTCAAAGAAATAAAACTACTAAGTGTTATTTGTATTTAAAATATATACTTTATTTACACTATTTTTAACCATTTATTATTGTATTTATTTTATGTAATAGTAGTTTTACTTCATCTTCTTTCCAAAGTAAAGTACTTATTTCTTTTTCGTTGGCATCTTCCATCAAATTTTCGAGCACAATTTTTATTTGACGAAGATCAAATAAACAATGGCTTCTACCCAAATACCATTTGTCAAAACTTTTTACAGGCACACTATTTATCACAGAATTTAACCGTTTTTCAATTATGAAAGATAAAAATTCATAAAATTGCAAATAGTTCATTCCAAAAGAGGCTTTCAACATGATTTGGCAATGAGTTGCCCAATCATCCATGTCTCTGCAATCTTCAATTTCTTTTATCACAGCTGCTAGTTCTTTTTTTAAAGAATTCCAGACATTCCCTATATTACAGCCATTTAACCAATTATGATTTATAGATATTGTGTCTTCCTGAAAAGGAAAAATACTTTTTACTTAACGAAAAAACGCACATTGATTGCTATATTTAAAATTTAAATTCGTTATTGCACAATTTATAATAAAGTAAATTTCTTGTAAAATGGTGAGAATACCAATATATGAATAGAACATATATTTACCAAGTTCCAAACTTGATGGTGCCATCCTGAAGGTACAAATATAATTTGGCCTGCTTCTTGAATTATTTCAAAACTTTTTAATGATTTATTATAAGTATGATCACATGTAGAAGCATTATTAAGCTCTGCTGAAGTAACATCATAAATTAAATCTCCATTTACGTTTTTAAGGTAACTTTCTTGACCAGGTGGGAATAATAACCATTTTTTCCTTCCAATAATGTTAGCTGACCAACTGTATGATGTAAATACATCAACATGAAATGGAGTCCTGAAAAAAAATTATAGTTTTAAAGGATGCAGTAAAGTATCTAAATATTTTCTATGCGTACATACCATGTCCCTTTTGGTCCCATATATACAAACATATAGTCATCGTTCAGATTTGGATGAGCAGTATAGTATTCGTTTAACCAATCAGAAGCAAAAAATTTAGGCACATCATAGATTGAGATATCTGAGTGAGATTTTATGCAATGCCAATCTTTGAGATAAAGTAGAGGCATTTTATTGGAATAATTGCAATTACGATAGTCAATCCAGTAATCAATATAAGCTCTTATTAACATATCATCTTTATGTTGTGCATTGTAATATCTTTTATTGCAATCTGCTATAGGAACTTTACAATCACCTGGAATCATTGATGAAAAATTCTTTTTATATTGATTATTAATGTAGTTATAAAAAATTAATTTATCTTTACCAAAACATTCTTTTAGCCAGTTAAAGTTGGGTGCATTGTTTTTGCTCCAATTTTTGGTACTTGACCAAGATTTCGTTATTTCTGCGTCAAAGATGCAAGGTCTATTTTTTATTAAAAAATTTTCAAAAAATTCATTGTAAGCCATAGAAGGATTTGCCTTGATGATCTTGTCGACATTCTCTCCATCCTCATATTTTGGTACAAGCTTTTCATTATTTATTTCTATAATCAATGTCCTACAACATCTAGGTTACTTACTATAAACTCAAACAAAAACATCCAAATATTTAATGAACACTGAAACTTACATTTCACAACCAATATTTTATGTTTTATATGTATAAAATCATAAAGTAAAATGAATATCACAGTGAAATACATAATTTAATCTCAAAATATATGCATGACTAGTGAGGAGTGAAGTTTCTTCATCCATTTTTCCACACCTCAATAGTACAAGGACAAGGTTGAGGTGGGGTACTGAAACAGTACTATATACATATATATATGTGTGTGTGTTATACAGACACCTACATATATTTAGATGTACAGTATCAGTATACAGTGCAATTCTGTTCTTATATAGCTTTATAGAATTTAGCACCATCAATAAATTTGTTTTAACAAATACTTTATTAAACATTTTATATAAAATAGATTTTTAGTATTTATAGCTATAATTGCACAAATTTATAAATAATTTTTCTTTATGTCCATACATTCTTAATTTTTTAACTTTTTGTTCAAGTGATTTAATTACCTGAGGCTGTATTGACTAGAACTATTAGTTATTTTCAAAATGATCCATATACATTTCAACAATGTGAATTCTATTCACTTCTATTATATTCATAAGATTTATCGCATTGCAATTAATACATTTAAATTGGAAGTACCAAAACAGAATTATGTTATACAGCTCTTACATTAGTATATTTTATATATTATTTTTTACATAGAACTATTTTTTTGTCTGTGATTTTCTCCTTTTTTAAAGATTATTATCCCTTTTCCCGTTTTAAGAAATATTGGAGTACAGTGCCTGAAATTCCCACTTTATTTACAAAAATATATTTTGATTAAAAAAATTTACAGCTTAGATGTTTTTCTTGATTGCATAACAACATCATTATTAACAAAATCTTTTATTTCTTCAGCTGTATATTTATATTCAGTCAAAATCTCTACTGTATGTTGACCTATGTCTATACTAGGATTATTTACAGCACATGATACTCCTGGTGTTCGAGACAAACGAGGAGCTGGATTAGGCACAACTGATTTATCTGTTCCTATTGCAAAACTATTTTTTGATCGATTGTGTACATGAGAAGCAACATTATCAAATGTCAAAACTGGTGTTACACAGGCATCGCTTCCATCAAATATATTGCACCATTCAGTCTGAGTTTTTGTTTTGAAAATTTCTGTTAATTTACTACGACTATTTTCAAAATCGTCAAGCTGTGGCAAATCATCTTCAGTAAGACCAAGTTTTTCTAATAATTCAGCATAGAATTGTGGTTCTATAGCACCGACTGCCATATATTGTTTATCTTTAGTTTCATATGTATCATAAAAATGTGCCCCCGTGTCAAGTCTAAAAATCAAATTGGTTTAAAAATTTAATAAACATGTTGATATTATTAAATTTTAATTTTGCATTTAAGTTTATAGTAAGGGTAAATATCTTTAAAATATTTTTAGATCTATCCTTACTTAAATGAACTTACACATTTTTTCCTCTAGGTTGACCCCAGAGCCCTGGAACTGATTGTGATCTATAAAACCAACTTCCTAGATATGCAGTTCCTTCAACCATTGATGCATCAATAATTTGTCCTTTTTGACTTTGATTTCGTTCATATAATGCCATGACTATTCCAAAAGCACACATTAAACCACCACCCCCAAAATCAGCAGCAAAATTTATCGGTGGTGTTGGTTTTTCATTAAAACGTCCAAATATAGATAAAAGACCTAAAGTAGTAAAAAGATATCCTCATTTTTAATTTAAAAGAGAAAAGGAAGTTCTTTTTATTTTAAAAATAAGTTTATTGAAGCCCACCTGATAAACTTAAATAATTGATGTCATGCCCAGCCATTTTAGCAAATGGGCCATCCTGACCAAATCCTGTTAATCTAGCATAAATTAACTTTCTATTTGTTGACATAAGATCTGCTGGCCCTAAATTCAATTTTTCCATTACACCTGCAAACATTGAATATAAGTTTAATGAGAGTTATTGAGAAACTCTAATCAGCTCCTATTTCAGCAAGTGTTTATAGATTTGATGTACCTTTTCTATAAGGATCTATTATAACATCACATTGATTACTCAGTCTTTTAAAGATATTTATTCCTTTTTCAGATTTCAAATTTAAAGCAATAGAACGTTTTCCATTGCCTAAAGGATCAAACGGTGGTGCACCAGGCTACAATTTATTGTGTATTATTAGATATATTTGAATACAAATGTTGCAGATTAATTTAATTTTTAATACTGTTGATTGCTTACTCTATCTATTCGAATAACTGATGCACCAAAATCTGCTAATAACATACCACAGAATGGGGCAGGTGCAAGACCTGCCAATTCTATAACTTTTATTCCTTTCAAAGCCATTGTCAAATATTTTATATTTTATTGAAAGGTAAATGAAAGCTGAAACAAACCAATTCTTTCAATGCATATAGTTCTTACAAGTAAATAAAATATATATATAGGTATAATAGAAATGTAAGCAATGTGTTGTACATATATAAAATTTAATTCTTAATTTTTCAAGGGCAAAGCTCAGCATATTTACTATTATAAAAAAATGAATTATAAAATAGATTTAAATTTCTTTTTTACTAAACATATAGTACTTTTTAAAAACGGTAAATACTCCGATTTCTAAAGTAAGTATTAACGCGATAACGGAAATAAAATGACGACCTAAGTATCATAATGAAAGCTATCGTCGCGAAGTATTTCGTATGCTAAAAATGTGTTTAAAAATAAGGAGTGCAGCGTGAGAAAATCATGAAAAATTTAAAAATGAAATTTTCAAACGCTTATTATACGACGCACCATAACGCTCATTTCCGACATTTCTACCCTCTTTGATACTTAGTAGCCCAAAGTAATTAAAATTATATATATTATTAAAGTTTGAACAGCGCGCGTTGCACGCCCTACCCTAGAAGAAGTTTATAGACTTCCTGACTTAGACGCATGCGCACTACACGAGCCAATCACATAACGTTTATCTTGGCTTCACAACATCCGGTCATCACTTTTTTATATATAGGGAAATATAGGGAAATATAGGGAAATAGGGATAGGGAAATAGGGAACATGCTTTACATAATTTATGAAGTATAATATGCACTTTTTTATATCAAAGTGACAATAATAACATGGAGCAAAGTTATTTTTATTATGTAATGGAATCATTGTCTCTAAATTCATAACTTTTTTGAGTTTTTAAAAAATTTAAATGAATTCCACTGGTAATATTTATGTAAGGGTTCTTTCAATATGTATGCTCAAAATTCATTATTCCAATGAGTATTAATAAACGATCTTTGTTATTACAAAACGTTTTGAAATAGAACTTAATATCTAATTATGCTTTTAAACAATTTCACTTTGTTTCAAATATTTAATTTATATATTTAAAATTATAATTGTATTAATTGTTATAGGATTCATATGAAATATTTATCTTATTTTTCAAATTAGTTTACATTCCTCTTCTCTGATTTCGATTCCGTTTATAATTTATGTTAACAAAAATAATCTATTTACGAAATAAAATACCTTTAATCTCGATCTTTTCGAGCCTTCGATTAGTGATCCAAAGAGAGCTTATTATGTTATTAGAGCTGAAGCTTGAGAGGAATGGAGAGGTATATTTTATTCATTAAATAAAATTATTTGATATAAAAACAATACTTATAAGTTTACTCAAGTTAAGTGTTATTTAGAATTAGTAAAATTGTTCAATTTCAATTTTACTTAGTAGGGGAGAGTGCGGCGATATGGGTCGTGAGGCGAGATAGGCATTCATAATTATTTTAATAACAATGTTACTTCTAAGGCTGATAATTTTTTAAACGTTGTAGAATAGGCTGTTGCAGGTTAGTACGTAAAAAGAAAATCATAATTTTAAATTATTTCATGTAATTTGAGGTGGGGCTATATGGGTTTTCGGCGATGTGAAAAGTGCACTCTTTTAACTCTACATTTATGATAGTTAACAATTTCTGTGACTTATAAAACTTATATTATTAAACACTTGAAGGACTATTTAACTCTTTCATGGTGTTTTTACAATTGTTATGAATAATTTACTATTATTAAAATATTCTTAACCCATATAGCTCCACAAAAATCCCATACCGCCCCACTCTCCCCTACTTCCAAAACTATACTAAATACTTTAAGTGCTTATTCTTAATTCGAATGCTGTTTCTCCCGCAAGTGTTATTTACCTACCTAGATACAAGAACAAAAAATCCTTTTTGTTAAATCAGCACACTTCGCAAAACTAATATTCAGGCATTTTCTTAAACTATTGGCTATACTTAGCTAATCTACTGTTTTTTTTTGTTATCAATGCAACAATACGTTCATGTATAAACAGATATGCCTCTATTATATTGCTAAGTCACCAGTCACCGAGTGAATTCTGTGATACCTTCATTATACATATTGTGAACGCAGCATTTTATCTTTGTCTTATGCATTGATTTTAATCTTTGCATTCTCGTAATGATTATTTTAATATTGGAAAGCTGAAGGGACCCCATAGTACATAATTCCACAATTATTTAAGTTCGGTTCGAATTTCAAATTAGCATGATGATAAATAGAAGATTCAAGTATATCCATGATGTTTCAGATTTGTTTCGTTTTATTTGCGATCAGCCTTTATATACAGATCGATTTTTTTAGCCATCAGGGAGCCTGTAATGAGTATAGAAGTTCAAACGCAATGTGCAAATCTGGTTCAAACGTGCACTTTAGTGCAAGATGGCGCGTTGATAGATAATATAAAACGCTTATATATTTTATTGTTATTCAAATATTTTTAATAAATACAATTGTTATTAAAATGTTTTGAAGCTACTTATAGGAGTAGGAAAATTAAAATGAAAATAATTAAAGTTTAAAAATGAAGGAGGATGTACCTCAAATAAATATGCAAGATCATACAACAAAACTTGTGTTATAATTTAATTAAAGTTTAAATCGTTCAAATGGCTTCATAAATTAAAAATATTGAATTTAGACCCGGCAAATGTAACAATTTTTTCAAAGAAATAATTTTATAATTTTTTCATAATAGGTAATATTGTCTTTTTTAAAAAAATTTTGCATTCAACTGTGACCGACTACTTAGATACAATATTTTAATTTATGAAACTTTCGTTGTATTACTTTTCACTGTACGAAAAGACGTTTATTTTGATATAAATTTAATTTTCGAAAAATATTTTAAATTGTTTGTGTACTGATTTTTAATGTAGATTTTGTTTAAGTTTCCCTTTAAAGGGATCAATTTTTTAAATGAAATAGTAATAAATTATTTAAAATTAAATGTTTATAAAAGTCCAATTTATACTCTATTTTGATTTATATTCTATGACACTAACAAAAACATTTTGTATTTTTAATACTGTAAAAAAATTGAACCAAATAATTGTCGATAGGTAGGCGTACCCGGATGTACGTACAGTGATTACAGTGCTTTGGTAGCAATTAGCCAATCGTAATCCAGCAAATCCATTGCAATGAAGATAGTCACGATATTTTTTGTCAATTATGTAAACAATGCAACTCCGAAGTTTACGTAGATCATAGATGGTGCTGTGACTGTAATTTAAGAAGCACGCATAGGTGCAATAATGATAAAGAAAATTCCATTAAAAATGTACAAAAAAAAAAAACAAAATAGATTTGAACATATGAGTGGCATTTGCATTTGTCATGGCTTGACCTTAACCATGAATGTCCGTGTCTAGCATAAACCTAACCTCTCACTACTAGTAGGTTAGAGGAACCAGCGGCCAATGTTACTTAATGGGGATAAAAAAAATACCAAAAAACTGCGTTTCTACATAATTTTACAAGTTGGCTCTAAATTATAATAATAAACAAAACCCCCTTACTCCCCGACCCCAATGTTGTTCGCCTGTGGCGCCCGCCTGTATTACTAAAGATATAATCATTAGAAAATATATTAAATTGTTTTATTTTTTATTTTGCTTATTTAGTAGTAGTAACTGTTTTTAAATGAAATGTTGTATAAAGAAAAAAATCCCTAGATCTCTTGCGCATGCACACACATTCGCTTATGAACTTAGTGCTCATAAAAATTATTTATTTATTGCTAATAGTTATAATAATAAATGCCAAAACCCAGTACATATATGTGAACCACAAAATTTTGCAAACGTTTCATCATATTCATGTATCTTTAAACGATCGTTAGCGTAAATGCAAGCCACTTTACTGCGAAATTGAATAGCTACAATTTTTCGATTTTTTTCTGAAAAAACGAAAGACTGCGCGGACAAACTATATAGTTTTGCAATCGCTGCTCAGAAAACTCAGTATTTCGATATTTTTTTCATCGCGATTAACTAATGTTGGCCACTGAGTTCCTATAGCCTAGTAACAGGGGTAATTGGTAAAGTAAGTGGTGCTCATATCATATTCCGCGCCCCTGCTATCAGAGACCTCTATAACACATCGTCCCTATTCTCGAATTCGCCAACTGATGATAGCTTAAGCTTAGCCATACAGCCGGATCCGGATCACGGTAACGTCGACGGCTCGTTCATTCTGTCTCTTTCTATAGAGGCGCCGTCGCCCGTCGCTGACGCGCATTCACGGCCATATGCGTCGCTAACCCGCATTATTATAGTGTGCTGCTATTTGCTAAGCTGTTACACACAGGCGCACTAAGCAATAGAGAAAGGGAGACAGACTCTGTGCCTGTTTGCTGTTGCCCCTGCTTCGACAAATCGCCACCGTCTGTATGTGCGCGCGCGACGGTTGAGTGTGCGGCGCTACCTGACTGTCCTACTCCTGACTGCTATAGTTCTGCTCTGTATATAATATATATATATTATATATATTTGTACATGTATATATATAATACGTACACTGTCTATTGCGGCGGAAAAAGCAGACAAAAATCGAATTGAAGCACATCAAGAGTCGTGCGTGGGTACGCACGGAGAAACTCGAGAATCGTGTCGTGCGTGTCCAAGTGTAGAAGTGGCCGAAAAATCCGAAGGAACATAGGAGTGAGAAACTGAGCACCGCGCTCTTGACGCCCGACGGGGAAAAATACGCGCGCGATCGTCTATACCTACACATAAGTTCTCTCCGCCACCGTAGGAGCCTAGAGGAAGAGAGAGAGAGAGAGGGAGAGGGAGGAGATCGTTGGTACTTAGTGCACGCCGCGTGTTCAATCAGTTCTGTACAAAATCCACGACTAGTCGTGTTCGAAGGGCTACCGAAACGTAGTAGGTAGCCGCCGCCACCGCTTGAGGCACGTTCTTTTGCATCTACGTTCCGCGCGCGCACACACGTTGTTTTCCTCTGGTTAGTATAATAAGTATATATAGTTTGTCAGTTGACACGGACGCTCTCCGACTAATAGACCGTGCGAATTTTCGTTTCCAAGTGCAGCCGTTGCCGTTGGGCTCTTGTGTTCATGACACTTAACATAATTTTTTTTTTGTAATCTAGACGAATAGTAAGAATCCGTTCTAAGGAAGCATTTTTATGCACGATACCCAGTGCATATTGAGGAAGAACTTAGTACACGAGACGTACCAACGACATTGGAACAGAAGCAGCGAAGAGCGAGACAGAGATATATAGAAGGCAGAAGAAGGCTACACACACACAGTTTTTCGTAGCGCGCGCTACTGCTGCTGCTGCTGTTGCTGCTGGCGCACGACGTCGGAATGCAGCTGGCGAAGTAAAGGGCGATTCGAAATAAGCGATATAGCAAAATAGAGCGAGAGGGAGCGCAAGAGAGAGAGAGATAAAGTGAGACAGAGCGGCAAAAGAGCGAGCTGCCAAGTTGAGGCGAGCGCGCTAGAACACACGACGGAGAATTTTCCTTGGCCTTCCATTCTCTGGTCTACCACCGGCTTATCGATCAACCCGAGCGATTTATCAGCACTGAGAGTGTCGGCCGCTGTTGTGTGCTCGCAGTTTTTCGTCTCAACCATATATTTGGCGAATTGCAATTCCATTGCAATTTGACTCTATCAGCAGTAAGCTGGAGCCCACTGCAAAAATGGCACCCGAAATGATGAACAAGAATCGGATGATGGTGTTCAAGAACAAAGGGAAGGACCAGGATGTAAGTATATAACAATGCTTTTTTGGCTTTATAACGCTTTTGCCTTTGTAGTGCCTGTTGGGCCGTTGGCGAAGGGGCGCGACGGGCGTTTTTCGCTTCTAGCTAGCCTCGGCTCGCGCTCATCGACGACGGTTTCCAAGGCGTGCAAAGAGTAAGAAAGAGAGAGAAAGAGAGAGAGAGAACTGAACGCTGATGATGCGAGAGCGAGCGAGAGAAAGACGGACATATGCACGAGGGAGAGAGAGAAAGAGAGAGAAAAAGACGTAGGATACGGCGTGTGCAGATCGGAGCTGGGAAAGAGAGAGAGATAGAGAGAACGTGCGTCCGAGCAGGTGGAAGTCATCGTGTGCTTGACGCTCTCGTGGCGTTTGAGATGTGGGAGAGAGAAAGAGAGAGGGAAACGAGAGAAAAATGGAGAGAGAACATTTTAGCACGGATGCTCGTTATGGCACGCATCTTCCGCCGCTTTATTTCTTCAGCTATGCCTACATTTCTCTCTCATTCTCTCTAGCTCTATCTCTCTTTTCCTCCATGACTGTCTCTCTCTGTCTCTCTTTCTTTCGTTCTCTCCTCACATTTATGCTCTGTACCCTGGACCCCTGACTGTTCCTGCACTTTCTATAATGAGGTGTATAGACATGAATCTTTGCGAGTGAGAATGCCTGGATGGCACTTGTACGACGATTTTTGCGCACTTTGTTTATGGATTATGAATATGTATATTTCTTGCAATACTTGTTGGTTTGGATGGCTTGAGATTGTAAGCCTGACGATGCTTTTGACTGGTTTTTTAGTAGACGATGAAAGTATGAGTTGGAGAGAAGGAGATGAGTGATTCATTAATGAATCATCGATAATTAAATTTGTTTGTGATTTGGAAGCTAAATGATACAACTCACATGCATTGCGTATATTTCACTTGAATTTGCTTTGATTTCATAATCATGAGATTGCAAGGTGTAAGAGATGGAATTTTCATTTATAAAGAATCTGGAGTTAAAGTAGGATTGAGTGTATTATGAAGTAGAAGTGAATCTATTATGAATTATGGTTGAGTGAATTAACTCCTTGCGTGTGGATGGCGTGCATCGTCATGAGCAAGTGAGCTTGAAATGTGGATATTGCATACATGCGTTAAAAATCCATTGAACAGTATTTTCTACTCATTTTCAGCCCACGTAGCTAATTTTGCTCCCACACCCAAGGGGTTAAAGATGTACAGTCTTATGAAAGGTTAGCTTGATTCAAAATGTATCATTATTCATGAAACTTCAATAACGTGTAAGAATTTTATATTACATATTCTAATTATATTTTATATTTAAATGCATCATATTCCACTTTCTGCAAAGAACTTATATACAGTATTTTATAATCCATAGAAATGAGTCATTAACATTACCTTTAAGTGTCTACATTTTTGCACAGCTATCACATTAGTACTACAATACTTTACAAGTTTAAATAATCTTTTCATGTATTTTTTTTATTTGAATGTTTCTTTTTTATCTTTTTTAAAACACATTGCTTTTATTGCAATACATTATCCAAACTATTCACCTACAAGCAAATAGACACAACTATCACTCTATTGCATCATAAAATATTTGTTTTATAGGAAATGAGAAGGAGGCGAAATGAAGTCACAGTCGAGTTAAGAAAAAACAAACGGGAAGAAACTCTTCAAAAGAAGAGGAATGTTCCAGTTACAGATTCCACTGGTATGTATATAAAAATGCACTTTATAAATAACAGCATTATTAAAAAAAATTTATTTATTAAACATCTTTATTTGTTTTTTATCAGATGAGGATGACATTGACAAACAGTTGGCAAAGACCAATTTACAAGATTTAGTATCGAAATCTGGTAGTTCAGATCCAGCTGAACAGTTGCAAGCAGTACAATCTGCACGAAAGTTACTTTCTTCAGACCGTAACCCACCTATTGATCCTCTGATAGAAAGTGGCATTCTACCAATTTTAGTGCGTTGTCTAGAACAACATGATAAGTAAGCTTCTTATCTATTTTTTTAATAAGCTTTGTTTATGAAATATTCAAAATATATTTATAAATATTTATCATTTTTCAGTCCAACGTTACAGTTTGAAGCTGCATGGGCATTGACGAACATTGCAAGTGGCACATCTTCTCAAACAAATGCAGTGGTTCAAGCTGGTGCTGTACCACTTTTCTTGCATTTGCTGCTCTCAAGCCAACAGAACGTTTGTGAACAAGCTGTTTGGGCATTAGGTAAAATAAAAATTCTAAACCTACACTAATGATTACAATTTTGCTTTTGGAATAAAAAATATGGCGTTTTAACAATGCAAATTTCCCTTTCAGGTAATATAATTGGCGATGGACCAGCTCTAAGGGACTACGTAATACAACTGGGAGTTGTAACACCATTGTTAACATTTATTAAACCAGATATACCTATCACATTTTTGCGCAATGTCACGTGGGTAATAGTTAATTTATGTAGAAATAAAGATCCTCCTCCACCAGTTCAAACAATACAAGAAATCTTACCTGCATTAAATATTCTTATTCACCACATGGATATCAATGTAAGTTTTAAAATTTCACGTATATTAAAATTATTTCATTTTAAATTTTAATTTTGTAAGAAAGTCATTATTAATATTTTCAACTTTTGTTTCTTAACAGATTCTTGTTGATACAGTATGGGCGTTAAGTTATCTAACGGACAGCGGTAACGAGCAAATTCAAATGGTCATTGACAGCGGTGTTGTACCACGTTTAATCCCACTTCTTTCACATAAAGAAGTCAAAGTTCAAACAGCTGCTCTTAGAGCAGTTGGTAATATTGTCACTGGCACAGACGATCAGACACAAACTGTGTTGAATTGTGACGCATTATCTCATTTTCCAAATCTATTAACACATCCAAAAGAAAAAATCTGTAAAGAAGCAGTATGGTTCCTGTCAAATGTCACAGCTGGTAACCAGCAACAAGTTCAAGCGGTCATAGACGCAGAATTATTACCTCTTATTATTCGTAATTTATCAAAGGTATATATCGTAAAAGTCAATTGATTAAATATTATCTTTAAATTGTGTGAAAGTTAATGTTTCTTACATTATTATTTGTAGGGTGACTTCCAAACTCAAAAGGAAGCAGCGTGGGCGATTAGTAATCTAACGATAAGCGGAAATAAGGAACAGGTTGCACGGCTCGTTGAAGAAGGAGTTGTTGCTCCTTTCTGTGATTTACTTTCGTGTAAAGATACTCAAGTTGTTCAAGTTGTGCTTGATGGAATTCACAATCTACTGAAATTAGCTGGACCACAAGTTGAATATTTAGCTAATATGATTGAAGAGTGTTCAGGCTTGGACAAAATCGAGGCACTGCAGAGTCATGAAAACGTAGATATTTATAAATTAGCTTATGACATCATTGAGCAATACTTTTCAGATGAGGTAAGTTTAGACTTTATAAAATATACTTTTTGATTGATCGGTAAAATGAAATTTGAAACTCTATTCTAATAAAAATTATAGGGTCCTACATTAATTCTTATAAAATATGACTTTTATTTTATGCTGTACATATTTACAATTAATATTGATGTTAAACTTTATTATGATATTTAGTATTCCTTGTCTTTGTGATAAAAAGTAAGATAATGTTATCAAATTAATATTTGGACATTTGGCATAATACTTACTGTTTATTAATAATACAAGAAAATTACTAAAAGCTATTTCAAAAATACTTGAAAGTTATTTTTCACCCCTTGTTATCAGCTAAAAATGACTATTATGCTAAAAATTATGAAACCAAATCTTAATCCTTGCACCATACAATTTAAAAAATTATAAAGTATTAATAAAACGAGATTGTAGATGATGATTTTTGAAACTTATTAATGTGTGCATATTGTTTTCAGACTGATGATGTAAACCTAGTGTCGCCAATCGGTGATGGAACCTTCGAATTCGATCCGACGACATCTATTCCAAGTGAAGGATTTAAATTCTGAGTGGTCCTTTACGTTCCTTACCCGATTGTGCCGTCCCCCGACAAACTCCAACCTGGAGCCGTTCTGCTTTCCCTTTTCCTATCCTTTTTCCACATCTCCTTATTGCTCCGGTCGACGCGCAGTTAAACGTGATACATGATGCGCTGGTACTGAACCAAGAAATTTTATTAAAATAATGGGCCCAAAGACACAACGCAAAATGAACTGGCCTTTATGGTAGGCTGTTATTGAGACAAAAAATGAAGGGGGCCGTTCGACTTTAGACGATACGTGCGAGCGAGAAGACCCGAGGAATAAGTCAATGACGACTCAAATCGACTGTGTTTTTTGTTCTTCATTCTTTTTACGATTTATGATTTACTATTTGTAACGTTTACATCGTCAACAAGTCTATATAAGATGCTGATACAGTGAAAAGAATGTTAGCGTAAATTATTTTTTTTTTCGAGCTTTGTAATTGAGAAAGTTGATCATTGTTGTTTGAACAGAACACGCGTGATTATTAAATTTTGTTACATAAGAAGTGAATCAAATAGTATGTATTACTTCTTTTTGGTAATACAATAATCATTGAATAATTGTACGGGCCGTCGAGTCTTGGTTCATGTTACATTTATAATCTATTCGTGTATATTTTAGGCATGTTAAATTTATAATAGTATCGATTTCTAAGAAAATTAAGTGATTACTCTTTATTAGCGTAATTAATAACTACGAGCGTTCTGTAAGAAGAAAAGAGCAGCAACAATAAAAAATGTAGCGTACATTAGATAACGTGGCTGTAACGATCAAGTTTCTTATTCTATCTGAAATTAACAATGTATATTTTTTCTTCAAATACATTGACGAATCAAATTTAAGAGTTTCTTTTTTTAATTTTATACTCCTATTTCAGGCGAGGTAGAAAATTTTTACTTTTTGGCATAGGATTACATCAAATTTTTAAGGATTCAAAAATATATGTATGCAAGAAATTTTAATTGCACAGTTTAGTTAATGATTAAATTCAAAATGATAAATATTTAAAAACCTATCTACACACTGATATTAATGACATTTTTTCTATTAAATTGAATATAAATGACTTTTGCTTTGGACAAATTTCATTATTAAATATTAACTTTATGGCCTATATTAAAAAGGTGAAAAAGCATTCATTAAAATTGTGTAACAAAACTTTATTGAAAATTTTCGACAATAAAGACTAATTTAACTTTGTTCTTCTTGGTACATAATAGTTGGATCATTAAAATTGTGTACTTCATCCACGAAAAGCTCTTCTGGTAGTTCTTCGTCTTCTTTTGGAATATATGTGGGGAAGTGAGGTGGTGTATTTAATGACTTGCAACTCTTTGTAGGTAGCAAGGTATCATAAAGCATAGCTAAACTATTTGTTTCACCCGCAGATCCTTGACCAAGAACCCAAATAACGTTATACTTAGTATTAATTCTAATTACCTGAAAGTAAAGGATAATAAATTCACTAACTAGTCTATATACACTATGTGAAGCAATTTAAAAAAACATACTTGTACTCCTCTTATAATGCGGTAGGCATTTCCCATGTGACCCGGCATTTTCGTTCCAGGCATAACACGAGCTTTATTTCCTCCTGAACCTATATTTCCACCTCGTCTATGTGTTTTTGTGACACCATGACTAGCAGGCATACCACTAAAACCCCACCTTTTCATTACACCTTGGAACCCTCGACTTATCCTGTAATAACATAGTCAAGTAATTAAAAAAAAAAAAAACAGTTATTTTTATGTAAGATTTTTATTTTATGATGAACAAACAAGTCATCTTTTACAAATGAGAAATGAAGCTATCTGCTTGGTTGAAAATATAAATATAGTTTAACGAATAAATAAATATTTTAAAAAGTATAAATGTGATTTAAAAGTACTGCTTTATTCTTCGTTGAAATATTAAATTTCAATGTGCAACCATAACAATTTAGTTAGCTTACACAGCAGAATGGACACTAATAATATTATTCTAATCATTTTAAATAAGGTACAACACTTACGTTTTCCCCCTAATGTCAATAAATTGGCCAGGTTTAAAATGTGTTGCATACAATGGAGTACCGGGTTGCATAGCTGCTTCAGGAGATATGTGAAATCTTGTTAATAAACGTTTTGGCATTACTCCAGACTCAGTAAATAGGCCGCAATATTCTTTTTTAAACTATGCAAAAAAGGAATAATAATATTAGGGGAGTTCATTTCTTATTTAAATTTTAAAATTTATTACATACAAATTGTGGATCAGCACTGTCAGCTCCAACTAACATACAACCAATGCCATTGGGAGTAGGAGATTTTTTTTTCGTTATCTTAGGTTGATATAACTCTGGAGGTATGTATTTAATGACATGATTATCGGCAACCTAAAAATTAAGTGTAAGAACTTACATGTCTGATGCTTATATTTTTGTAAGCATCAAAACTGCATTGATATACATAATATACAAATTTTTATTAAATTAGTAAATTGAAGTTATCTATGTTTTTTAAAATTATTGCATTACAGTACAATGATAAAATAGTCATATTGAAAAATAATTGATTGGTATGAAATATAAAGTGCAATTCTGAGTTAAAAATTAAAAAAAATATTAGTTAAAAGAGTTAACTTTCTTATCAATAGTTTCTTCATTGATTGATAAATCATATAGCTTACTTGAAACATCGTGGTAAGAACTTTTGTACCATCTTTCATCCACATTGGGACTATTCCAATTTTTCTAGCAATCAAACCAACACGTTTATAGTTTGGTTTCCATTCAACATTTGGTTCAATTGTTGGTAGCTTTAATGGAGAACTTCCATCTAAGTTATATGTGTCTCTTATAATTTCTTGTATAAATTCTTTATTATCTTTTGTTAAATTTTCCTCGTATCTCTGTAAAGAAACAATTTATATAACATACACCGAAAGATTAAAATAGTAAAATAAAAATTTTATTTGTATACATACGGCTCGTTCTGGTTTTATAAGCCATGGTGGGAATCGTTTTCTGGGTGTGGGAAGAAATTTACTGCGATTTGGCAAAGTAAAAGTTTCAAGTCTGTGATAAATAAAATAAAATTATTTTTATGCAATTGAGATGTCTAATAGAATATTAATACATACGTTGGTTGAAGGAAACTTTTGAGTGACTGTATTCCATTGCTAATCTTATTAATTTTTAAAAGCGTGGTCATTTTCCTACAATATCAAAAACATTATAAAATTCATTTATTTATAATAAATAGCATAAAATGTATAAACAGTTTCATGAACAGTGGATACTTGCTGTATATATATATTTAAAAACGAGTATGATTTTTTAGTTATAGAACTAATTAATGTACGTATATTTATAAGGGTTGTAGTTTTATATTTCTTAAATCTCTTATTTTAGGAATTAAATTTTTTTTTGGTATTCATGTTTAAATTATATATAATACTATGTTTATTCTTATAACTTAAAGGTTATGTTGTAAGAAAATGTGTCGGCTGAAGCAGGTTTGAAGTCTCGGCCCGCGGGTCGCGGGTAGCGGCCAGCCCAGGACCCAGGTGATAGTAGCTGCCTGATGGTAGAGTCGGTCATCGGCCATCACCCATCGGACTGCAGAAGAAGAACTTTCTTATCGATCGAATTCTCACGCTTATACAGTTTACCATCGACTGAAAAATTGGAAAAATTGAGGAAGGGAAGTCCCAATCACTAAAGTTTTTAGAAAAAACGCCTGTTGGTTTGGGTTTTGAGTAGTTAAATAGATTTAATGACATTTTTGACTATTTTAAATAAATAAGAATTATTATATAATGAAACGATATATAGATAAAGCGCTTTAATTTTTAAATATTCCCACATTTAATTTTAAATAGTGCCACCAGTATCTTTATTTATGATTATCGTTTCATGACTTGAGAAAAATAAAAAAAATTATGAATTTATATATATACAGGGTGTCCCATTTTAACTTGGACACATCAATAACTCTGAAAATATAAACTTTAGAAAAAAATGTTGTGGATAATAGTTGTAGGGTTTCAAAGGGGACATCCAACGGTGACCTTGTCAATGACCTTGACCATGACCTTCAAGGCTATTTCAAGGTTAAATCGAATTTTTTCTTTCGATTTTCGGTATCAAAATTATGGCTTACCATTTAAAAAATCCGATTTAACTTTCAAATAGCCTTGAAGGTCATGGTCAAGATCATTGATAAGGTCACCGTTGGATGTCCTCTTTGAAACCCTGCAACTATTATCCACAAAATTTTTTTCTAAAGTTTATATTTTCAGAGTTATTGATGTGTCCAAGTTAAAATGGTAAAATGGGACACCCTGTATATATAAGTATTGCTTGACACATTATTTCAAACATTTTTCTCAAATGTACTATCTATATACTTACATCATGAAATGATAATCTATAACAGATTAATGTATTATTATAGTCACATTTTAGCTTAAGGTAGCTCTTGGGTTACTCCGACTTTCTAAGGCATAAAAAATAATTATGTAGGATTCAGGAGGATTTACTGAATATATTTTATAAATTTTGAGGCGAGTTACCGTGTAAAAATTAAAAATATTGTGAATTAAAGTTGAGATATTAAGATATGGGATTGGTACTCTGCGAGACAGGAAGAGAAGATTTTTTATAGATAACGGTGTATGCCACTATTGAAAAACTAGTTTTTAATAGATTGATGTCTCAGCTTTCCAAAAATATATAAATTATTATAGATTATCGTGTAAAATTAAAAGATATTTATTAGCAAAACAAGCAAAATCTTGTTTTCACGGTTAGTTTAGGAAGTGATAGAACTTTGGCAACATCGCATCATTCGTCATATAGTTGGTGCGAAAGGATACTCGTTGTCCAGTGTTGCCACATTTTCATGTCAGGATGAAACCGAAGTCAAATAAACAGAGAATTGTTTGCAAAATTTTAATAAAATAATAAAGAATAGGGTATTAAACCTAAATGAAAACTGAAGAAAAAATTTTTGAAACACTTTTAACACGCTTATAAAGTATTTAAAACAATTTTTCGTTTCATCTCTCAGTAGACTAGAGAGTACCCATAGAGTTACCTTAAATTATTTGTGTAGTAAACTGATAAAATAGAAGTTAATTATAGTCGACAGACCTACTAGTAAGGTTTTTTTATTATCTATATACTGTACTACTTGGAATATTTTGCTTTTTTATTTGTTTTTCAACTTTGTGAGAAAGCTCATGTTCATGGTCAAAGTACGTGATACACTGATTCAAAATAAGCTGAAATCGATTAGTTTAACAGATTCTTTTATATTAATAATATACTAGCAAGATATATCAAATATCTATTAAGAAACAAAATCTGTAAAGTGTATGAAATAAAGCTGCCTGTGGGGAATAATGTTTCTTTTAAATTCAAAATGATTTACATCGCTTTTACATATGAGAAATGTGTCAGAAAAAATTGAAGAGCTGTTTTGAAATTAGATACATATGACAAGGTATATATTTTGACATTTTTGGACTACTGTTTGTATATTTTTTACTTAAAACACTGGAAGAATGCTTTTCCACTGTTTTTACACTAATCTGAAGGGTGTACTAAAGTTAATTAAAATTTAAAATTTACCGTCTTGCATTTTACAGACTGAAAAGTAGGCAATTAACAAAATACTTTAAATTATACGACAAATTCCGAATACAGCTGCACTTCGTTTATAAGTTGTTTATCATCTGGTAAAGTTTCAAGTAAATATTTCGAGTAGACACCATTAAAAATTCTTATTTCGAGAAGTGTGAATTTTTTCGGAATAGAAATTTGTATGGAAGGTGTCATTGAAATATTCACTTGAAACTATTCCAGATGATAGATAATTCTTAGACGGAAATGCATCTTTATTTGGGATATGCATATTTTCAAGTATTTAGTTAGTTATAACTATAATTATTCAGGATCCATTTGGTAAAAAAGTCTAGTGGTAATGATAGTGCTTTGACTCCCCCAGAGCTGAAATATTTGAGCTACAATAATCTCGTAAGAATTTCATTTTTTTAAGTATCTTTTTTACGATTTGTTTTTTTTTTTTTTTAAAAAAAGTTATATACATTTCCTGTAGGGGACAACTTTTATCGTAGCGAGAAGGTTTTTGAGATAAAAAATAAATAAATACACTGTTGCACTGCAAACTTTCTGACAAGTCATCCTGCAATTAATACAGCGCATTACTTATCTTAAAAATGTTAGTTAATCAAGAAATGTTAAACGTTATCCTATTATCTTAAAACAATCTGGTTAGATTTCCAGTTGGATCCCGCTCGGTATTTCTGGATCTTGCTGGATTTCGGGACCAAAAATTTTAAACTTTTGTAACTATAAATTACAAAAAATTGAAGTGCGCGTAGTCTGGCTGATCATATTTATTGACACCATGCGGAAATCCACATGGGCATTCCCAATTTAAGGGCACTTCAATTTTTCATAATTGGTTTGGAAAATCTAAGACCTGAAAATATCAATCTGGATAGACCGGCGGATATCCAGTTCGATAAAATCCAGTAAAATCCAACGGAATCCAGTTAGAAATCCACTTTGATATCCAGCTGGATTTTTTCAAAGGGGTAATTATAATTAGTTGTTCAATCGCATTAATCATTTTTGTTATAACAAATTTTTATTTGTCATTTTAAAGCTAGTCTTCATTTGCTTTTTTTTTTAATAGAGTATTGGTGAGTCGATGAATTTAACAGCTTTCTTCTTTTTATTTAACTTCACTCTAGCATAAATTAAAAATAATTAAAATGCTGACAGAATTGTCAGGTGCAAAAAATAAACTATAGACCATAAAATTAATTTGCTTTGCTCCTTATTTACAGGACTTCGAGAATGCATTACCTGGAAAATCTTTTTTATAGATGTACCGACGAGCTGAAACCTCCACCTCTTGTAAAAGAAAATACAGTATATTATAAAAATAAGTTTGTTATCCTAAACAAAGACAAATACACGATCGCCAAATTATAACTATCAATGAATCTGTTTAGTAAACTCTTTCCAAATGAAAGAAATTGTCGAGTAATCCACCGCCGAAGTCAAAGAGCCACGAAAAAGGAATTCCCGCTCGAAAAAGTAGTCGAAAAACTAGAGAGATGCCGCGTCGGAAGTATAAATATACCTCCTGGACGCGTGGCTCATGGCATTTCGGGTTAACTATGCTCAACGAGCGCGACAGGATAATCGGCGGTTGATGCTTCGCAAAACGAGTGTGACAGCGGCTGACATCCTCTCTCTCTCTCTCTCTCTCTCTCTCTCTCGCTCTCTTTTTGTCTCAGCGCGTTGCAGTATACGGGCGGACAGGTGAATTTGGACAAAGAGCAACGAGGACACCAGATATGTGCAACACAGCAGCAGCAGTAGCACCGGCTAGATCCGTTCCTGGGCTAAAAGCGAGATGGGAGAGATAGAGGGAGAGGAGATCTCTTGACGCGCGTGTGCATCGATGTCCAGCGCTCCCGGGGGAAATCCACTTCATGATGGGAATCCCATTATTTCCCGAGCGATATAAAAGTAGGTAGGTAGTACAGTTCGGTGCTTCTTTCTCTCTCTCTCTCTATCTCTCTTGCCCCTCTCTCTCTCTCTCTCTCTCTCTACGTGTGTCCAGCTACGAGTCCGAGGCTATTTCGCCGGCCGTCGAGCCATTTTCTCTTTTCCGATCTCCGCCACCCTTCTTCTCTCTCGTTCTCTCTCTCTCTGCTCCCTCGGTCCGCCGCCCTTTTCTCTCTCTCTCTCTCTGTCTCTCTACGTATGTATGTATATATATATGTGAATGTTATATATTGGTGTATAGTCGAGTACCGCGCGCGTCCAGCTGCCCCCTTCTTCTTCCTCTGCACTTTTCCTCTTCTTCCTCTGGTTCTTTTTCGCTTTCTTTTTCGCCGCCGCCGCGTTTTTGTTCTCCGCCGAGTGGAAGAGGGAGCGAGAGAGAGAGAGAGAGAGAGAGAGAGAGAGAGAGGGAGGTCTTGGCGCGACGTTCATGGGAGCCTGGCATTCCACGAGGTTTATATCGAGAAAATTTTTCTATTGAATTCCGGGTGCCCGATGGGATTTTCAGTTTGTCTTGCAAAAAAACAGGGGCAGTGAAAAGGTTTCCTTCTACTTTAGGAGAGTGGATGCTATGAATTTTGCTGTCCCGAAGAAAGTTTTAGGGACCATCGTATGTTGCAATGTGCACTTTTTAAATTCGTAGACTTTACTGTTTTAAAACTAGACTTTGCAGCATATGACGCATCTTAAAAATTTACAAGAATTTAACTATTATTATTAATAAAAAAAATAGTTTTTTTACCATACACTTCTGGACATTTCTTTAAAAATTCATCCTCCTTTTTAGAAAGATATTACTATTAAACAAGAATAAAATTTTGTGTGAAATATTTCGTTCAATTGAGAACATATATATATATAAAAGTCAATTCGCTATTTAAAATAGCAATGTTATTCATTGGAAAGGAAAATTCGCGGAAGCCATTCGTTTTTGTGCTCTAAAGAACAAACCGCGCCAAATTTTTCAGAGTGCAGTCACGAATGAAATAGCTCTGTCAAAAGGGCCAGCAGCAGCAGCGGCACACACTCTGCAGTTCGACAAAAGAAAAAGTAAGAGGTATAAAGGCAGAGACAGAGAGTGTGTGTGTGTGTGTGAGAGAGAGAGAGAGAGAGAGAGCGTAGTGCAGGTTCGACGGAATGGGACTCGCTTGGACATTGGTCTCGCTCTTTCCACACCGGCGTAGCGCGACCATATATATATATATCTGTATATAGGTACGTATATACAACGGTGCGAGTTCTCCATTCCTTCATTGTCTTTCTCCCTGTTCCCATCCCCGTATATACGTCCAAGCTTCCGAGCCCTCTGAGAGAGAGAGAG
>UELU01121783.1:0-25566 GCA_900490025.1 Megastigmus dorsalis
CCCTTGCCCCCAGCGCACGCCATCTCCTTGGCTACTGGCGCTGCTGCCGCTACCGCTGCCTTCCCTCTCTCTCTCTCTCTCCCTGTCTCTCCCTCCGCAATTTGCACTAGCTGCTCTCCCGTCTCTCTCTCTCTCTCTCTCTAGCTCTCTTTTTTTGCAACTTCTCTGCTATACCCTTCTCTCTGTTTTACTCTTCGTCCCCTTCTATTTGGGCTTTGCTTTCGCTCCGTCTCTCTCTCCCTCTCTCTCTCTCTCTCTCTCGCTCTCGTGTGTTTGCTCCCTATATATATATATATACGTCGTTCGCCGTTTCCTCCCTTCTGTGGCACCGAGGGTTTCTCTCTCTCTCTCTCTCTATAGCTATCACCCCTCCAGTCGGCAGCAGCATCCACTCCGTACATATACGCGAAAACCGTAGTTCAATGCCACACAGGAGAGCACTGCTCGCTCTTCTATATGTATATATACAGCCTATACTCTGCTGCTGTCGGCGTTCGCCTGCGATAACGTTGTTACGTTCGCGAAATTTGCGCCGCCCGAACGCCGGCCGCTTGTATCTTGCTTTTCGAAGCTTTCTATATATACCCGTTAACGATACTCGATTAAACAATACATTTTTGTTTTGTATTATTTTCGCGTTTTCGTAGTG
Organism: Megastigmus dorsalis; assembly: GCA_900490025.1. Lineage (NCBI taxonomy): Eukaryota > Metazoa > Arthropoda > Insecta > Hymenoptera > Megastigmidae > Megastigmus > Megastigmus dorsalis. The sequence continues at coordinate 650 of UELU01121783.1, forward strand.
GTGTATAAGCGACTTTGTGCTATTATATTAACCGATGCGATGGGAATTTACGAGGCACTTTATGATACTTTAAAGAGTTTAGAGCTGAGTGGTGTCAATTTGTTTTTTTTTTTTTTTTTTTTTTTTTTTTGTAAGCTAATTTTGTTCGTAAAAGGTTTTAGTAGAGAAACTTTGCTTAGCACGAAACTGTTGCTTATCATTTACGATGAATGGAAGAGAATTACATCATTTTGCGTACATTTCTTACATGATTTTCTTGGTTGTTATATGTTTTTCATGATTTTAGAGAATAACATTTTGTTCCGCTTTAAATTGCTTTTAAAATCTAAATAAATTTAAATCCAAAAGCATCGTTTAGGAATCTACAATAACAATTTTTGTTCCATGTCAAAACAACTTTATGGAACACTAGACTACCATTGAAAAGGTACTGATAAGGGCATTTAAAATTTATTTTTCCTATTAAATTTTCCCATATCAATTTTTGCTGTTAATATATTTTAGCGGTGTTGCTTTGATTTGATACTCAAATGTAATATTGAGTCTCAGATACCAGAAGAATATTTGTTGTAACTTAGTTCTAGTCTATACTTGAACAACAATAATTATTAATTTAAATCTCTTTCATAAACAATATTCAATTATGCAACAGATTTAATTAACAATCCAAAAAAATGATGTAATCAAGTTTTAATGCTTCACAGACCCAATAACTTAACAAACTAAACCATCGCACTAAAACATCGCTAAAAACTTCGCCACAATAGAAGTCACCAACTTAATTCTCTCTCTTCCCCCCGCAAACGTTCCACAAAGGCTCAGGCGCACGACGTGCGCCATAAAAACTTTTGCGTCGACCGGAGATAGCGAGTCCGTCACAATTAACCCCCACCGCAAAAAATAAAATTCGCCGAGTTCCCAATTGTAGCTCTCCACGCGCAAAAAATTCCCGCGGGCAGAAAATGTTTTTGCAAAGTTGAATTCGTGCCGCTCGAGAGTCGCGATGGTACGTCGAAGAAAAGAGTTTGCGCGCGCGCGCGGACAGGAGAGAGAGATATAGAAAGAGGGGGGCGAGCTTTTAATCGGAAGTCGCTGGGAAAACGGGGAGAACGAGATATCGCGCTTTTGAATTCACGCTCACGCGCACTCGCCTGCCCACTGTATATACATATATTTATACGCGTAGGGCTTGTGTGTATATATGTATTAGGTTCTGGCTGTTACTATATACGGGGCCTGTTGCGCGAGTATATAAATGTGCTTGACACGCTCGAGATCGATAAAGCTCTATATACCGTATACCGCGCGCGCGGAAGTTTCATCGCCCAACGAGCTTCTATCTCTCTTCCACACAAGGGTGAGAGAGAGAGAGAGAGAGAGAGAGAGAGACTCTCGCTCCCTCTTCTTTCGCAAAGTCTATCTGTCTTTTGTATTATCTCCCGACTGATTCTGATTATCTGTCGTGGTGTGCATTCGACGCCGTTATTCTTATTCGTTCCTCCTGCTGCACGCACACCATTACTGTAATTATTAGTATACCATGTCAGGTGAAACTAATTTTACAAATGTAAATTGCTATTTAGATGAAATGTTTAACCAAGTTGATATTGTGGTTTTAACTAATTATATCAATTGCAAGTACCTTATACTCGGGTGACATTAGGTTTATAAAAAAACAAACAAACGAATCAAATTACGATTCCGTACTATGCGATTCCATTTTATTTGATTACAATCGTTATCTATTTACTCTCGATTAGCAATGTCAAAGGGAGGGAAAAATCAGGGAGACAGTATCTGGTTGAAATAATTGACCATCGATCACTCGATCAGACTCCCAAGAGCATTAATTATTCGAACACTTGATCGGAAAATTAACTGATTTGTGTCGGAAGCGATGGCCGAACATTAAATAACCATTATATCGACTGCTTTATAATAGATATACACGTTTAACTTATTAACTGATAAAATTAGGTAGGTGTATTTATCTTTTAAACTACATAACGTTCTATTTATATTATCAGAATCTAATATAAGAAATTCGTTTTATGTTCTACTTTATATAAGTGCACTTTATATAGCTCTTGTTGCCTTTTCAAGAGTTCAATTAGCTTTAACGCGATCCTATTTTAAGCGTTCAGCCATAAAGCTCGATAAATATAGTGTTATTATTCAATCGAGTTACAAATTGTGTATTTACATTAAAACAATGGATATTATTTTGATATAAACAGTATATTGAAAACCAAACCGCTATTTAGAAAATCAGACTAATTAATCGTTTTGATCTGTTACTGCTTATATATACGTATTTATATTATTAGGTATTTGAAAATGTGCGATATAAAATAAATATTCTGTTTATGTATTGTATAGTACCTATTGGTTATTCATCATTAATTCATCATTATACGATTTATTTGTAACAATTATAAACGTAAGTATAACGATTTTACAACTTATTAAATTTAATCATTCTATTTCAATTTAATTTTGCTACATTTAATTATATACGATTAATAAAATTAATCACGTCGTTTGCAATATTACGTTATGCATCATCTATAAACATCACTCTTATCCTTCATAGACGAATGCGAAGGCACATCCAATTCCATCATACTTTCCCTTTTTTTCCCTTTATATTCACCCACTCGCTCCGTTTCTCGTCCTCGAATCTTTACCTGTCGTAGTCACGCCTGCCTAGATTATATTCAAACTTAGCCTCCCGCTGAGAAAATGACAATTTCTTTCTCGATAGACCGCTTTTTCACATTTGCATTCACGAAGGTGAATAAAAAAGATAAAGAGCCGAATTTTAGACAAAGGACCGCGCTAGTCAAACCAAGCATCTTATGTAAATTGACTCGCTGCGATCCTTATGTATATATACACACGATGTACTTTCGCGCCTGGCTCGAATAATCTTTCGTCACTGGCTTGATATTTCATGCACTATTGGCTACTGGCGCAATCTCCCCGCAGCTCTCCGCCGAGGCGTGATTAAATCCTCTCCAATGGTCAAAGGCAAAAGCTCGGATTTTTCAAATGGCTTTTCTCGCTGCTCTTTTCATGCGTGTCCCGCTCCAGCAACCTAAGGAAAGAAAGTGGCTGTGCCGTTGGCTCGTCGCCCGTTGAGCATCGACTGCGAGCAAAAAACGAGGACTAATCCTGTGTACGGTCGGCGAGAACTTTTGCTTTTTGTTTGTTCACGGACGAGAGAAATGTGGCTTGTGGAGTGACTAATTAGGGATGTATAACAGTTTCGCTTATGCATATTAATGATTAATATGGATCGATATTGTAATTGTTGCGTATGAATATGTACGAATATGAATGGGACAAATAACTGCTCGCGTGCTTGCGTGCATTGGGAAATGTTCTTCTTCCATCTGTTATTGGAATATATACATTTGAAATAAAGCTGATTTCGAGGTTATGTACTATAGCTAAGTTATCGTGTGTGTGTGCAGTGGTAATTAGTTTTTAAACGCTAAATAATGTTTTGTTAGTGGACTTATCGAAATGGTTATAAAAGATAAGTAACCAAAACGAATTGAAATACCTGTGCTTACGAATTTTATCTATACGTTACGTGAAAAGTAAATAATATTGGCGCAGTTACAAGCGATTTTTTCGCCGTGATCCTTTGAACATTTAATTCGAACCCTGGTGCAAGCTCCAAAATAGTGTAAGGACATTCGTTCTCGCGTAATGTTTTATTTTAAATTAAAGAGTAAAATATTGAAATAGCAATAACAAATAAATATCAACCCTGAATAGCGGTATTTTAAAAAATAAGCGTAGGTGTCGCATTTTTCCCAGAACAGTCTTTCTACAGGAATGAAAAAGTTAATGAGCCTACAAACACAAATGCTCTCGACCGACGATATCAACCATGTTTCATCCACGCTTCGCACTTGAAACCGTACGCTAAATTTTCGCGAGTCAGTACTCTAGATAAACTCCCCTTGTATTCCCCATATAAACAAACACAGCAAGTTGCACCCTATACCACAGCCATCGGCAACAACAATCCTCTACAGCTGTCAGGGCAGAGTACAAAACAAGGACAGATATCACATGTACAACTCACCGGTAATCCGAGCGGTGCTCTCACCGGCAAAGCCACGCGAATCCGGGGCTCAAGCCGGTCGCCATGGACGGCCAGCTCCTCTATCCTCTCCAGTTCTCTCCTCCTCCTCGGCTCGGCTGCAGCTGTAGTAGCCAGGAACAAAACACCTGTCCACCTCCTCACCTCTGTACCTGCTCTCATCCGCGCGCACTGCAACAACAACACCAATCGTCCGGACTACCATTCGCGAACGCGACTACCCCGATCGAGATAACCCTAGCGCACAAGGAAAACGATGCGGTAGTATACGGGGGGAAGGGAAGGCTGCGTGTCCGGTGCGTGCAGCCAACTCGCGGATGTAAACACACGCGGTTCGTGTGGTCGACGCTCTCCCGGCCTATACCGTTCCTATCGCAGGGTACACAATACGAAGGCAGCGCGTGTGCGCGCGCGTGCGGCCATCTCTCCGCTGCTCTACGCAGACTTTCCAGGGCATGCGCTCGACGAGCTTCCCAACGCCGGCAGAGCTATATCTAGGGTATGTATAACCTCTGGTACAAACCCTATAGGACGACCTCCCGGGACGAGGTGTGCAACTATATCAGCGCGGCCGATTGCGCCCCTGTACTGGCTATACGATCCCACCTTGTACCCTGAGCGAACCTCGCTACGATCTGACTGTACCGCACACGGGATGGACGGGTGGAAAGGTGCTGCCTCGCGTGCTGTGTGTATGTGGAAAAGCTGCTGAGAGAGGGAAAACGTGTCCCGAGGGTTGCATCCCGCGCGCGCGCTCCAAACGGTCAGATAGAGAGAGAGAGAGAAAGTTATCCCCATCAAAAGCGAGATCCGCTGTGTGTGTACGTGTACACGTGTGCAAAGGACGCTGCTTCGCGCACTTGGGGGAGGAGAGTTGGGAAAGGAAAGAGCAAGAGAGAGAGAGAGAGAGAGAGAGAGAGAGTTTCACCCCCGTACGTATACGGGAGGCAGCGGGGATCCACGGGATCGGGGGGCTATGGAGAGAAGAGCAGAACACCGCTCCTGCCTGGCTGCCTGCACGTTTCATGGGGAGCTGTGGCGCGCGGAGAACCTACGCCCCCGTACATGTATTGCCCCGGCTGTCTGTGCGCGAGCGAGTGAGAGACGGAGAGAGAGAGAGAGAGAGAGAGAGAGAGAGAGAGCGGCTGTGCGAACCCCCTGTGCAGGGCGAGCGCCATGGGAAAAGACGATCAATACCCGGAGGCCCGCGCGAGACAGAGATGGAGGGATATATATACCGTGCACATCGCTTTTCCGCGCGCGCTTATATCTATACCTATACCAGGATGGAGAGAGAGAGAGAGAGAGACAATGAAGAGAGAGGGAGAGAGAGAGAGAGGGGTGGTCACCCCCGCTATTGTGAGCTCCTGGCGAAGCCGAAGCTTAGGCCAATGGCTCTTGCGAGGCGCGAGTATTACGATTCGCTCCATCTCTATATACGTTATACCGTGCTATAGGCGCGCGTATGCATGTTAGGAGATTCAGTGGCAGCGCGCGTTATGTATACTACATACGCTTCGACGCGCTGCGATGCTCGATGATGTTTGTGGGAATTTTGAGGATTTGTCAACTGATTATTGCGTGCATTAATTGTATTCCGATCCATGACAGTCGATTCTTTTTTTTTTTTTCATTTCTTGGGATGGGATAGGTATTAGATATTATGGGTTTAATGTTTACATCGAGGATGATTATAGTGGCGATAATGTTTTAAATGAGTTGAAAGTTGTAATTTTGAATATATATTTGGAATTTTAGGGTTTATAAATCTGAAACATATTGCAAACAATGGTAGAGAATTGTATAAACACGTACAGTACGATGTAACAATTACATTGGGATTTAAATTTCCTTCATTTTTATTTATGCATTTAAATTTATAACCATATATATATATATAATTGCAATTTAATTTAATTTTACATAAGCAGCCCTTGTTGATATTCTTTTAAAAGTTCTTAGGTCAATGACCATTTGAACATTGGCAACCAATTTATTCCAAACAGGTAGTACAGCGAAAGCGTTAGAAAACCATTTCTTCCTTTAGATAGCGCCATACCCGCGCGGCCCTTCGTCGTCGTCAATATATATAAGGACGAAGCTTTATGCACTAATTGCGGCTACACGCGCGCCATCGAGCTACCGATAATCCGCGAGCTGACGCTCTTCTCCGGTCGCGTGCAGGCCTATCAACGATCGTCGCGTCCACTCGTCGAACGCTCCTCTACCCGCTACGCGTATAACCGATACGTCAATGACCGCGAGAGCGCCACAACAAGAACAGAGAAGAAGCCGAAGCAGAAGCAAAAAACAAAAGCCCTCCCCGAATTGCCCCCGCAGTCGTCCATGAAATGCCGACGCAAAGTAACGCGCGCGCACACGTATCCATATCGGCGCGTGCACGCGTGCAAACAGCAGTCATTGTCGCGTGCGCGCTCGCGCTTTGAGTCGGCAGCCACCGGCTTCTCTCCCCTGCACTACTAATTTCATCTCTCTATGCGTGTGTGTATATGTGGCCATAGAGCGGTCGCAAGTGGGAGAGAGAGAGGGAGAGAATCCTGCAACCCCTCGGTCCGCCGCTGGATTATTTCGCTCGAGGGTGGAGAACACCCCCTCCCCCCACCCCGCCGCCGCCGATGTGCACCGAAAAAGAAATGGGCGAGAGGGAGAGAAGGGGATACATAGGATGCATATATAAAGGGACAAACGCGTTTTTTTTTCGGTGAATGGAAAAGGTGACGCGAGAGAATAGGAGGAAACGGGATTATATTATACGTGGAAGAGTGAGGAGAGGCGACAGTGAGAGAGTGAGAGAGAGACGATCGGTGCATGATGGCTTTCGAGAGGTTCTTTGTGAGATCCGTATATCAGTCGCTGTAGTTCTGAAGAATTGGGATGCGATCTGTGCATGGGTTTGAAAAGAAATATGCATTCGTGTGAAATGATGAAAATGAAATTCAGTCTGGCTGTTTCCGTATTTGTATACGCGGGATGTCACTTTTGCAGATAGCAAAGTCACATTTAGCGGCTTTGACAAAAAATGATTAATATATAAGATGAAAGATTTTACATATTAAATTTAAATTGAATAGTTCAGGATTAGTTAATACAAAATACTTCTTCGAATATTACGTTGATGCATGTATACGTATTGCTTATATAATTTAATTGCTCTAAATAATAATGATTTAAATATTGTTATTGGTTATTTTATCTAGGTAAGGTATGTATGAACTGGATTTAAATCATAGTAATATATAATTATACTCAATCATAATAAATTAAATATACGGAAATAATATGGTTTAATAACTAGTATAATCTGCATCGATAAATGAAATTGCTTTTCAACATGAGGCTACAGCGTGAAAAGATAAGCATACAAACGCGAAAAGTAAAAGTGAGAAACGTAAAAGTGGAAAAAGAAAAAATTCCCGAAGAGCGAAAACCGAATAGTGATAAGCATAACGAATAAAAAAAAAGAGAGAAAAGGAAACTAAATGAGCGAGACAAGGAAAACGTGCATATAAGAAGAAAGGAAGAGAACGTAAGAGAGCGAGGGAGTAGCGCGAGTCGCCCCGTAATTACCGAAGAAACGAGCTACACAAGACTGACTTGTTATACACTCCTTCCTCCAACGCACAAACACAAAAACACACACACACGCACACACGAATACATGCATAGGAGGGGAGTCTAACTAAACGACTCCTGGATACGACGGGGCCAGAATCAGATGCACCCGTTAACTCGAAACTCTCCTGTGCAGACTCACACACAAGAACCCCACGGGTACACACACACACACACACACAGAGAGAGAAACTCTTGCATTTTTATTTTTTTGTCCTCTACTTTTTTCTTCCCCTACTCGATTTTTCTCTTTCGGTGCATACAGCGAGAGAGAGAGAGAGAGAGGAGAGACTAACCCTCTGCGGAAGTCGCGAATAAAAAGTCTATACCCCGAGCCTCGTGTAGTAGGGGAGGAATACGATGAGTCGTTAAATTATTTTCTCCTGTGTTTTTGTTGCCTTCTCATTCTCCTTCTTCTACATCGTGTCTCTGATTAAAAGGCTTATGAATACCGCGGCTGGGTTATTATTAATTGTTTGATGGATGAGGGCATTTGGTGACGCGAATGGGGTTCGAGGCCTCCTTTCTTGTCTTTCATCGTACGTTTTTTTTTTAATTTGGAGAACGATCAATTATTTTGATTTAATCATTGGTTCATTTTGAGACAGGGGATTCGTAAATGGTACTTTCATCTCTTTGATTCGGTAACTCTTTTCAGCTACACTTAATTAGTTTTATGCATTTCGTATTATTCTGCTTTTGGCTCATAATAAAAATCGATACACACGAGAGACTGAAAGAAATCGTTCCGTTCGACAGATATACACTCTAGGACGATAAAAGTACATTTTTTGCCTCGTGCGCAAAACTAGAAAGTTTCTCTCGGCGCGCGTGCATGTAACACAGTTAAAACCCAGAGCCGCTTGCGCGACATAAAAATGTGATGCTTTTACGCGGCAGTGTTCTTGTTTCGAGATTTCCAGTCGCTCGCGAAATCGAAACAACGGCGTTAATGCAAATTAGGAAGTTTAGTACGTACAGCCATGTAACCACTTGTCCACGGAATGGTATTTTCGCTTTCACGCCGTTCAATGACCTATACCCATACCACCAGAGGGACGTGTAATTTTTACTCATTATTATGATTTATAGGAGTATAGAAAAATGCCGTAGTAGAACCAAGAGGATTGCAAGTTACGTAAGGCCGCGCGCGGGTATTCGCGAATCATGACTCTCCTTGATATCGCGGATTGAGAAACGCACGATTTAATACCGTTGCAGGCCCCGCTGCTTCGTATAGATGCATCAAAGTGCTAGATTTGGGATGCAGCATCAATTATTGTATCCAATTCCATTAGATGGAACACCTCCTCGTATATACTTGAGTTCGGACTATAAAAAAAAAAGCACTTTGAGCAGTAATGATACGCTGCAGCGGAAGAAAATGTAAAACTTTTCTTTCTCCGCGTTAATAGCGATTTTCAATTTCTACGAAAAGACGATTTCTAGCGACCAGCGGCGGCACTGAAAACTTTATGTTCCCAGAAAATTTCATCGATATTCCGGGGAAAAATTCAAAATCGAAATGGCAGCCGCGCTCGATTTCACCGCGATCTCCCATACACACCGAGCGGCGAACCTCGGCGAAACCTATCATAAAAATATAACGTTTCGCGCGATTCCCCCCTTAAGACACGTATAAGGTGCGATTGCACATTTGCAAAGCGGAGCAGGAGGCCAAAGATGCATATGTCGAAAGGAGAGCGCGAGCGAAGAACAAATATACTCGCATACTGCACACATGGGAGAGAGAGAGGGAGAGAGAGAGAGTGGAAAGAGGTTGAGCTTAACAGCAAGTATATAACCGCAAAGAAGGCAGATAGGAGGAGAGGCTGCACACACATCAAAGGGTCGTTTCGTTCGCACGCTCCGCGCGCTTATGCAATCCTCTGTACACCTGACTGGAAGCTGCTGCTGCTGCTGCTGCTGCTGCGGCTGTCTATACTGTATACCGTGCACCGAGAAAGAGCAGGAGGAAAAGTATTATAGGCGTCCACGAGAGAAAACCTTTCTTCTCGCCAGGCAGCCAGCCACGGAGAGAGAGAGGAGAAGCCCCGAGGTCGTTATAGTTTTTAATCGATAAGGAAGAAAGGAACTCTCTTATATATAGCGTGCTTTTCTACACCAGAAGAGACTTTTTTTTGCTCTCTCGTCACGAGCACCGATCTCTCTCTCTCTCTCTCTATGTCTGTGTGTACTTTCACTCTCTTGTGGGCGCCTCTGTCTTGTCGATTGTACATTGAGTACCCTTATATCTGCTTTCGCGGTCTTTGAAATTTCCCTCCTCTCCTTTGTTTTGCCCTGGAAACGACGTCGTTAAAAAGTCGGTGGAGCTGTAGCTGATTATTGGCATTGTTTTGGCCGACTTGACTGGAAGCCTCAAATTCGTTGAAAATATTTAGTACGGATAAATTGGAGCGCGCGGTGGCGGACTCGAGGTTCGGAGTATTGTAGTTGTGTCGTTGCAGTTCCAACGGCGAGCTAACCGTTGGTAAAATTAAATTGTCTGCAACTTTCACATTCGCGCGACGATCCAGTAATTTCTGCGATAGTTTTGTTATGAGCAGCGAATACGAGAGCGGTTAATTGAATGAATTTCGCTATACAATGAAACGAATCTAAATTAGACAAAATTTAAGCGTAATGCTTAAGTACTTGTATAGCTCTTATATAATGTTAAATTAGACGAGATCAAATTTGCCAACGTCAGTTGATGCGATAGCTGAAAGTAAACGTGCTTTTACGAGTGTACAATTAGAGGTAGAGGCATAAATGCCGATAGAGATTTGTTCTGAGAACGCGTTTCCATTTTTCAATCGGCGCAGTTCAAGACGCACAAATCACAATCGTCTCGAATCTAACGATGGGATTAAACATTAGACCGTTTTGCAAGGGGAAGAAATATTTCGCTCCGCTATATACAAAGACAACGTAGCTTCGCGGATACACGGCTTTTTTTTAAGTTCTAACTCTGATCAACCGAGTCAGATTGCAGTCATGATTTACAGCTATAATTGTAGTTATAATAAGATTAGTGTAAGCTTCCATATCAGCGGAGTCAATCCTAAGGTATTAATTTAGTTACGTAATTTATAACTCGTTTTCTGTAACGGAGATTACCTGCGAGTTCTGATACATATTTTATTAGAAACTAGACGTTCTAAACTTTCCTTTGTAACATTCTATGGTCGTCTTTGTACGTATAAACCATTATTAAAACCACATTCTTTTATTTTGTCAAGTAGACCTAAAAAAAAATAGTTTATAAACAAGGTTATATATAAGTTTATCGTAATGCAACAATACTTTGAGCCGAGCAGCTCAATTTCGCTAAAAAGCTAAATTGCGCTGCAGCTCACACACACACACACGCTACACCTAAACACAGCGAGTAAAGCCGCACGCGCATAGAGAGAAACGCGGTCGCGCGCTCTTCCCTCGGCATCCGGGCGAAAACGAAAAACGTGAAAGGCGCCGCTCAGCGAACGAGGACTGCGACAAAAAAAAATACGGACAGTGGTCAATAACTCATCGGGGCCAATTACCTATTGGCTCGCAACACACAGCGCGAATTAGACGGTGAAAAGTTCGCGGAAAGAGTTGGCGCATTATACAGGCATATATAGGCAGCTCGTGATTATGGACACGCGCCATGGCCGAGTGTCTCTTCCGCGAAGACCCGCGTGCACCGCACACCTTGGACAATGATCGAGCTCGGGCTGAACCGCCGGTACTATCGGGGATTTCCCGCGGGAGTGTTGCTCGAGCTGCTCCAGTTTTCGGGACTGCCCCGCGAGAGAACTCGACGGAGAGTATTATGCACGAGAATGGGAGAGGCTCTTTTGTGTACCGCTCCTGCACGCAGACGTTTTTGCGACTGTTCTTTTTTGTTTTTTTTTTGTTGGCGGCTCGAGGATCGAATGCGGGAGGATTTATTAGTCCGGCAACTGCGGGAAATTCACGACGACGTGCGCGCAATTGATTGTTGTGCATTTGCGCGATGTGCTCCCTTTACGATTTGTCGAAGTATACTGCAATAAGACGAAATGCTTGTTCGGGAAATTCTTTGTTTCGATTATTCTCGGATTTTCTTTCGCTTTGTAAGCGGCTCGATATATATTTTAATAAACAATTGCGCGTTTAAAAATTAGCTGCGTGTGTTGCGATTTGATTATTATTTGCACACGCCTGCAACTGTAATGTAAATTTAATGCAATGAATATATTATTGCATTTTGGCTTGATTGCTTTTAATTATTGTATTGACGATAAACATTGAAAATAAGTTCATATACTAAAATGCACCCGATCCCTTTTAGCTTGGACCGTTTCTACGTCGTATTTTCGTAGGCTCAGCGCGTATATCAGCAAATTGATTTGAGGCTGCCGCGAGTGTGCAATTACTTTTTTTTTCTTTCTTTAAAAGCAGATATTTTAACCTACGGAATGCGGTCACGTTTTCGCGTCAGTCAACTGAAGAGTTAGCTGTCTATTTACTTTTCCAATGAAAGTTCGGTTAAGTAAGTGTCTCAATAGTACTTCCCTTACTTTTAGGATATTGAAGCTTACCTTATGTTTATCAGCGCTAAATGTAATTGCAGATAATACATGTACAACCTGCAAATTTAATATTATAATTTACTCTGGAATCTAATATTAACCATGACCTACGTCCTATATTAATTAAATGTTATTTACAATAATTAACAATAATTAAATGTTATTTTTAAATTGCAGTAAGTATATCAGACTTAACAAAGACTTAAAAACTTGATGATTATGAACTGTTTAATTTAACATCCGAGTATGGCCTATAATATCGCAAAGAATCTTCCAAAAACATTCGAACTCTTATGCAATTCCGACTATCGTAACGAGGACATGCATGATTGCATCTCAAGTCATGAGGTATATTTCGACTGATACAGGGCAGGAGAGCGTGTCTACATTAAATGGCGATCGGCATCAGTGCAGATGCCTTCCAGCTAAACGGTCATGCGCATGATTGGTCAGTCACATACGTGCATACGCGTGTGCGATGTGTGCATACATCCTCAGGGCATTTTGCGCATAGACTACTCTAATGGATCGATTCGCGATAAACGCGTTTGCCGCTCAATCGACCCCCTAATTAATCGAGATTTTTCAACTGCGCGAAGAGCTAGTCGATCTCAAATGAAAAATATTCTTCATGAAACTAATTATGCAGTACCTAACGCGTCTAAAACTGAAAATCGAGCGCTTCAACAACTCGCGTTTGTACGCGTCGGATAGTAAAGCCGCCGTAACCGCGAGCTGCACCTCATGAATCACAGCAACACTTTCGCCCGTGAGCCTTAACGGAGCGCATCGCGAATCCACGCAACAGACCCGCAAGCCACACACACACACACACACATACATGTATGTATGCGCAGTCAGACAAGTCGACCTTGGTAGTCGAGGATGACACACGAGGTCGCGTAGAACAACAGACTGTGTCTATATACGTATATACCGTATAAGTTCAAGCGAGGCCAGGGGCGCACAGTCTATATATATATGCGCGGCGGGTCGTTGACTTTGACGGCTCAGCTTCGATCGGCCTTATGCATATGTGTATATATTTATACGTGCATCGGCTGGACGATCGACCTGTCTCTGCAGTGTCCGAGTGTGCGTCCGCATATTTATATAGGAAAGGTGGAGAGTGATTGAAGCGTTTTATCCGTTGCTGCACACCGATGCTTCCTTGATTAAACGGCCTTTTTTTTATCTGCCGCGAACTGTTGGACGATACGTAGCTGGACGTCATTTGTTTGATTGAGAATATGCGGTGACGTTGAATTGCTGGGTGTATTATATAGGGGATCGAGGCAGTGCATTGCAGTGTACCGACGATTGATAACTGTTGGGGAGAGTTATTTTCTTTGTGGATTCGTTGAATAGGTGTAGAGGTAGGAGTTTGCGATGTTTCAGGCTGTGTTGGAGAAATGATTTAATCGATTTTTCGATTGCACGGTACAAGTGATGGGGTTGTTTTATATACCAGCTCCTGTTTTTCATTTTATTAGTTTCGCTCATCTTTGCGAGGATTTCTTGATTTTCGAACTTCATGATGAATAGATAGAGTTTAATTTCATAGGATAAAGTGGTATTAATATCTCAATCAATCGCCAGAAATTGACTATAAAATAATTACGAACAATTTTGAAAGTGAATATTAAATAAAATATATGAAAAATGTCAAATAAAAAGAGAATATTATCTCATAATCTTTATTTTCGTTTATTTCATAGACAGTATGAGTGTTATTGAAATGTGCAATGTTAATACTTTAAGCTTTTTCTAACAAATAAAAAATACTCAATAAAGTAATTATAATTTTGGTGCAAGTATTGAATACATTAATTTTATCGTTTCATTGGCTATATTTAATTACTATTAAAAGTTTACTACCTTGATTTAAGATCCAATATCTTAGCATAATAAATACAATAGAATATTAAATAATTCATAAAAAATGATTGCTTTTACATTTCGACTAAGCTTGTTGAAAGTTTTCAAAGCACTTTAATTGAATTTAACAATACGATTTATAACAAAAAAAGAAAAACAAACAAATTTTGGCGTAATATTCTAATTATAGTATTAACACATTAACTTATGTATTATCAGAAACAATTTTCTTGGCGTGTGTCAAAAAGCAAGAAGTCTTTTTATGCATGAGTAAATTAAAAACTAACGGAATACACATAAATTAAACAAAACAAAATTGTTGAATAAAATGAAATAATTATAAACGCCAGGGCCGTGTAGTGCCGAAAAATTCAAAGACCAGATGTTGATTTTTTTTACTTTTTTTTATATCTTTCTCTTATTTTTTTTTATTTTTCCTTCTTTTTTAAATCTCGACGATTATTCCGGACGACTGTGTATTGCGATTCGTAAGGTACAAATAGTATAAAGGGTACAAGAGTACAAACATTGCATAGGAACTAGAGTATGCGGACATAGAAAAATGCGACTTTTATAAGTGCGTTTGTGCTGTGATACTTTATTCATTTTCTTGTATTTTTTTTCAATGATCTTTCGTCTTATGTAACTTAATTTTAATGATTCACTAATATGTGAGATGTCAGTTCAATTTCAACAACCAATTATTTCTATAATTTTCGTTGACAACAAAAATTTTATATTACAAAAATTGGAGGAAAAGTTAGTTTTGATGTTTTATCTGATTCTTCTATATAACAATAAATAAACTTAAATGCATTACAATTTAATATGAAGATTATAGAAATAACTGAGAATATTTAAACTTTTATTCTCAATTTGTGCACCAATCATTTTCGATCTGAGCGTATATAATCGAATAGAGCAAATTCACCCGTTACATGGGCGCATGTAATATACATTTCGATCTCAGCACAAACGCAATGGATTTAAAATGTGTCTATACTGTTCCTTGTTTTTTTTTTTTATGATTAGCATCTGCGAAACGTGTGAGCAGACGCGCGTTTACAATAAATATTATAATAGAACAACGCAATAATAAATATATATTTATATATATATAGCTTTATGTATGTATATGTTATGTGTATATATAATATAATTCAATATAATAGGAAGAAACATGTCGACACGACTAGTCTAAAAACACTCAAGAATATTTTTCTTTCGTATTTACAGAATTGTCGCTCTTACACTAGTCAACTATTATCTTACAGCTAGGATTGCTCGATCGGAATCATTATTTTTTTTTATAACGACCGATTCTCGATTATCGATCGGTTCGAACGATTATTTATTTCTTTCCAATTTCATTTTTTAGTTCATACATGTTTGTTCCTTTGGTTTTTTATTTCTCATCGGGGAGTCGACTATTACATTCGCAATCAGAATACGTTTTTTCACATTTCTTTTGTTATAATATCAACTCATTTGGCATGTATTTATCACGCTCGCAAACGTAATTTCAACTTAAACAATTAAAAATATCACATTTTTTATTGCTGTACATCTATAGAGTAATTCTACGATTTTTAGCGTTGGTAATAATAATTATTATTGCTTCGAAGCAATCTTTGTCAAAATGTCCTTCCGCGAAATTGTACACGAGTGTGACTTAAACGAAACCATTTATTTTTTTTTAAACCAAAAGTCTAAGTTTTCTTTTCCGTTAAAAGTAAACATTACGATTCTAACGTTTCTTATAACGTAACTAAAAGTTAGCACGACACTCGCATTTTATTTTGTCGAGAAATGAGAAAAAATCTATTCTGTTTTATAGCTACTTACTCGCTAATCACTTTCTTTCATGATTTCATCAACGCTTTCATACCAATTATCTCGTTCGTTCAAGCAAAGACATTCCTCGGAAAAACAGAAAGAAAACATTATCACGATCACTCATTCTCTTTTTGGATATACAATAAAACAAAGTTCGAGTATATATTGATATATACTCTAGTTAAATATTCGTCAGCTCAGCTTTGCCGAGCACTTTTATACCGATCGCCAGCGATTTTGAATCCTCACTGATATGACTGGCCGTTGTACTCACAACTCGTTTTTTTTAAACCTCAAGCATTTATTTGTCTTTATTACGTCATGTGTTGTTCCTTGGCTACATCGAGACAATTGTTTGGGACTTTGGAAAATTTCAGTCTAATCTCCAAGTGCTAATTTTTTTGAAAAATCTTAATTTTACTTGTGATTATATCGATTAGTTTACATTGGATTAGCGTGAAATTGTATTTATTATCAAAATTTTAGGTAATAAAATTACCAAAACATTATTTCAGTCTTATTTTAAAAATCGGACTTGTAGTACATTCATTATTGTACAGATCGTAAGAAGTGTAACTATTACAATTGTTTTTTATCAACTGTGGCAAAGGGAACGCGATTAAAATAATTATTGTAGTACATGACGATGTTAGTCCTTTTTCACTAGTAAACATATTTCTAGCTACTTTTTTATGTTTATTTCATAGAAACAGACGAGATTGATTATTCTCCCTTCAGAATCGATAAAAAACAATTGCAATTTGTATTCTGTACAAGCATGTTGCATTAATGGAGTTTCACTTTTCAGGTCCGTTAATTCATTGGAAAAATTACGTTGGTTTGGTAAACACTTTATTTCCAAAGCTTTCATCTATTGTCTCGCTTTTTAGCACAACAGGTACCTTTCGATTATGAAGAATTGTCCGTTGATTCTTGATAAATTTTTGAGCATAAGAAAGAAAAGAAACTTTTCCAATGCGGAAATTGGATCCTGGTAGTTTGTACTCTATGGAAGACGAATAGTCCGTGTGTTTTAAAAATTATTATCGGATTGTACTGTTCGATCAAAGTCGCAACTACTTTTTGTTCTCTTTTTCTTCGTCTAAGCATGTTTTACAAAAATTCTAGGCTTTCACTAATGATTCTATCTCTACTTTTTTTTTTATTTTAGAAGTGGTAGCCGATCGATTGTTATAGGAAAAATACTCGTTAGGAAAAATTTTTCGTATAAAAAGGTACAAAATATTAGATCGAATAATTCTACAATATCGAAGTGGTCCTTTTATTTTGTTGGTTCATCCTAACGTTTATTAGCCTTATGAAATGACTAATCCAAATATTTTATTTTCCATCCTACTACGGCCCATATTTTATAATCGGCTAAAAAGAAAACGGTATATAATAACGTTATACGCTGTAGTTTTTATAACACTAATGGACAAAAGCTTAAAAGCGATATTCACGAGGCGATTACGCGCTTAAAAATCCTTCTCATCATTTTTCCTTTTGCTCTTTTTTTTTACCTAATACTAATGCCGCACTACTTTCGAGAAAATGTTTTTCTTTTTCCATAAGAGTACGTTTTACGATCGGTTTTGCAAGGTCGATATTTTTTTTTTCGAGAAGAGGATCGAAAACGAGAACGACGTACTTTTTGGATTTACATTATTATGGGCAATCGCGAACTAACCTACAAAATTTCCAAGGCGGTCGCTTCGATATGCAAAAAATTGATTCTGCAATTGATTTGCTGCCTCGAATCGATCACCTTGAATTTCGACGATCACAGCTGGGATTTTTCGCGTCGATCCTCGAGGGATTTATGGGACTCGCTGACATTGATTGTGAATGTGTGTGATCGAGCACAATCCATTCGATTAAATTATTTTATTAAACGACATTTAACATTGTTTAAATCTTAAAAATTCAATAAATGAAGTTTGTCAAATTATGTACCAGCTTTAGAAACATTTTTATCATTTTTTGCAGGATCTTACAATATTAATGACTTTTGTAATTGTCATCTTCGTGCTAAGATTCGAAATGAATATATGTATAATATTTTTTTTTAAATAAGTATTTTACACATGCGTTTAATCTCTGTCATTATAGAGTTGGAACGAAAAATAAAATTATCGATCAGTTCGAATGGAAGGTCCTCGATTATTTAGGAGAGGTCACGCGGACTATCGCAATCACAGCATACGGTCACATCGATTCTCGCGAATTTCCAGTTGAACACCCTTTGGGTATCGTCCCCCCGAAATACAATCCTACTATGCTCTCGTACTCCCGATAAAATGTTTGTTTGGAACAAAATACACGCTCTATATTCAGCTGTACTTTTTAGAATTGATGTATCGATTCAGATAAAAGTTCCATTGCTAAATAAATTTGCATTCAAAGATTCTCCAGTAGTATTGTAAGCAATGTTGAATAAATTTTTATTACCTTGATAATTTAATTTATAACGATAATTATCAATAAGATAAAAGCAAAAAGCTTAACTTTTCAGCATTAAACAACAAACTTTTTATTAGAATACGAGAGCTCCTAGAGACGAGCATACACGATTTAACGAATGGCAATTATCAATCTTTCGTATGCCTGCAGGTATCCAGGGCCAATGAGTTTGTTCAAAGCTCGTCTCTGAGGATGAGAATGGATCTGCGGGGCGGGACCCTTTGGGCGGCGATCTGCTGGAATTTCGCGAGGGTGAGCGATCAGATGAAGTACGTGGGATCGGTCTCGGCGATGCGGTCGAGTCGCGCCGGCAGGTTGCTCGGCCGTTGCACCAAGCAGGCTTTCATAGCGAGCGAGCGCTTCCTCTTCCTCGACGCCTCGGACGACCCCTTGCGTCACATGTAAGTCGGCTTCACCTTGTAAGCCTTCTTCCACACCTCGCACAGGCACACCGTACTGTGAAACCTGAAACCCAACCCCAGAGCAATTGGTTACTTCGTTGAGCTGACGGCATCGTTTAATGAGCGATCCACTTTTGTTCAGCTGTATCAATTGCTTTAGAGGATTAGTAGAGAATTTAGACAAGAGGATTTTAGATAATTGATTTTGATTCTTTTCACATTGCTATAGGTGCAGTTTTTTTTTAATTGTTAACTATAAGCATTGCTGGTGTACCAAATAATACATAAATTCAGATAAGAAAAGTCACCTGTAGAAGATAGCCAGGGGCATCGATACGTGTGTAATGATGGTCCATGCCCACAGTCCGTAAAAGTGCAACTGCACGGGATGCGATTCTGCCCTCGACTTTTCCAAAGTATTGATCGCCCACATGGCCAAATTGGTAACCAACAGAAACGTAACTATCTCGCGTCCCGGTTTGTGCTTGATTTGGTCAGCACTGGCAACCGATCGTCTCGACGCGTCCAAGATGAAGATCGTTTGGAAAGTCGTCTGAACGACACTGGCCAACGCCGTGATCAGCACCAAAATCGTGTGCTTCTCGAGGGTGAAGTGGCTGCCGATTATCGTGAAAGTCGAGTATATGAACATGCCGGTCTGCGCGGCGACCAGCAGAATGTTGTCCAGCTCGAGGTTACGACTTCCGTCGTAGCGCAGCTTGCGCATCTGACACATTCCGATCATGGTGGCCAAAGTCGACATGCCGTACAGCGTCAGCTCGCAGATGTTGACCTCGGTCACGGCCAGATTCACCAATTCTGGTCGCGATGTCAGCACGAAGAAGAGGATGAGCGAGATGATGGTGAGCACCAGTATGAGTATTCCCAGGAAGAGACCCTTGTGCGCTTGCGCGCAATCGACGCTGTAATGATGTGGCGACCTCCTGCAATGATAATTGTCAATTTGATATTGATTGCGGTCGGATGATGTAATTACATAGGCTATTATTGGCGCGGTAACGTTAGTAGTTGCGGACTTTGATAGCTCCTCCCCTTTTGTTCGTTCAAATTTATGGTAAGTATAATATAATGTGCGGATTTCTAAAATTTTTAAGTCACGAAATATTCCATTTATAATTAACACCTAAGCAGCGCGATATATGTCAAATTTGACTCCACGCGACGACAAGAAAGTTTATCGTGGTGTATAGCTTGAGAGTTAGGAAGTTCTGTAGAAAGGCTCACTCATGCAGTTGTGTTTAGTCCAGCGAATCGTTAACTTGTTTACCAATCACACGCGACTTCGTATACACACACCGAAACGTAAATGGCCTTCTTCATCACAATGCAAAATACAGAATTTTGAAATGAAAAAAACAAAAATAAAGTCCATGCTAATTTTTAAAGAAACCCCAGGATTTCGTGACATATATACCTATAAGCGTGAGTGTGGTGTCGGGCAGGTGGCGTCGCGGGCTTCTTGGGCGGCGCCTTCGATATGTTCTTCCACATGACGTAGAGTATGGCGGCGCATATGAGGCTGTACTCGATGGTGCAGGGAAAGAGGAAAGGACTGGCGTCCTGGACGAGCGAGCCCATGATGTTGGTACGTCGGCACTCGAACATGTGATGTGGACCCTTGAGGCCACGAGGTACCCTCGCGTGCTGTTGCGCGGCTTGATGCTCGCTGCTGCTGTGGTGGCCGTGGCCGTGTCCGCCCAAGTGCAGGTGGCCGGCTTTCGTGCCTGCGGGAATTAACGACCGCGAGCCGTGCCGACACTTTTATTATTGCTTGGACATGAAAGCTCGCTCGCGTAGTACACGCAGTATATATATGTATATACGGGGAACGCGTGTTAATTGGATTTGTGCGAGATATCGGATTAGCGCGACTCGTTAATCGTGTCACTCCGATGAACATTCGCCGCGTTACGGTTGCTTTAGTTCTGACATTACCCAAGGGTTTTATATAGCTTTTGGATTGACACCCTTCTATTTGGTTTTGGGGCTTGATAATGAGAACACGATAGCTTTTCGATTGATGCGACTGTCAGGGGTAAATGTTAAAAATGGAAATCTTAATTGTGTATTTATGTGGTGTAATAAAAGTTATGGTGGATACAATATTAGGTAACGTGTGAAGATAAGAGATTTAGATGATTACCTAATCGATGGGAGATCCGCAGCGAATTATTTTCCGGATTGTAGAACGTAAGGATCTCGTGTTTGGTCTCCTGCACTAGAACGTTTAGCCAGACGGAAAGATTCGTGCCAATCATGTGCATCAGTCCAAATCGCGCGATGACCCTATGACTGTACACTTTCATTTGCTGAAAAAAAAACATTTCGAAAGAAAAGAAGCTGTAGTCTTTGAGGTTGATGATGATAGTTATTAGTTCGAGATTACTTTCTATTTCATTTTACACTACAACTAAATTGTTAGATTATCTTGCATGTAGGTTTGCGCTGATCGCTTTGAGACACAAATAAATACCAGTTACTAAAGGACTTTTTAAAGAATAAAGTGTAATAATGAAGTATTTAATCTATCAAGTAATTATTCAG
Organism: Megastigmus dorsalis; assembly: GCA_900490025.1. Classification (NCBI taxonomy): domain Eukaryota; kingdom Metazoa; phylum Arthropoda; class Insecta; order Hymenoptera; family Megastigmidae; genus Megastigmus; species Megastigmus dorsalis. Next base: position 22,102 of record UELU01121783.1, read on the forward strand.
TGGATTTTAAAATCTATCTTAATGCGTTTAAAATTAACAACCGTATTAAAATAATTACGTTTACGAAAGGACCAAGATCGGCGGTGGAAGTATATTTTTAATCTATAAACGACAAAAGTTTCAGATTCAGAATCAAAATATTTTAATAAATTTATGTACTTTGTTTATTACTTTAGTTCTTTCATAGGATTCATACAAAAAAAGTTTTATGCCGAAAAAGGCTTATACGTTCGTCAAACAAAACGAACAGTTACAGCCTTTCTTTTCTTCTAATTAAAGCAAAGGAGCCCGCCATTAAATCAGTTCTTTCTACTATGGTCATTCATCCGAATCACTTGGCTCAGAGCTGCCACATGTGTACGCACGCATTTGTGGAATCATGGCTTTTCGGAAGGATACAACATTCCCCCCAAACATATACGTTCAGAATTCTCATTCCCCTTTGTCTCACTTGCGTCCTTTCTCTTAGACTTTTCTGTTTACGTGCCTCGTTCCCATATTCTTCCCTGTTAGTGTTTAATTGTACATTCTCTTTTATCTTTTACCGGTTAGGTACCTCCAATTCTTGCAGTCGCATTTGAACATTTCCCCATTTCTATCTTAAGCAACGATATTTTAGGAAATAATAATTTATTATCAAAATTTCTTAAGATAATCATGATAACAGTCTTTAAAGTCATTTGAAAATTCATTACTAATTTTGTTTATATAAATATAAATTCTCATTTTTTTTCCGCGACTAATAGTTAATTTGGAAAAAAAATTTCGTTCCGCATCCAAGTCTTTCTCTTTCTTCTTCTCTTACTCTCTTTGTTCGCTTTTCTCCCCCCCCCCCTCTCGCCCCCCTCGTTATTCCCGTAAAAGAGCACGCGGGGGTGCGTTAACGAGAAAAGCGGAATAGGGAAGAGAGAAGAAAGAAAGAGACGAGAAGGAGAGGAGAGAGAAAAGCGGTGAAGCGATCAGGCTCTTAGCCGTATAAGCTTCCCCAGGTTCGCTTTCTCTCCCTTTTGTTTCATTAAAGCGTAGCGACGCTGGTGTCGCTGCACAGCGCCAGTTGTATATATATGTAATGGTTTTCTTCTCTTTCCCTCTTTGCGCCCGGTGTAGATGTACGTTCCTCGATGAATTTTTCGGATACGAGTCCGGCTCGCAAAACTTCATCTCGCACTTGCCTGCCTTTCGTTTAGAACTGCCGCGGAATGGTTATGAATATATACGTGACTTCTGTTTGCTTCTGTTTTCAAATAAATAAAGTGCGTTTATTCATATGTGACGATATTTAGTAGACATGCATAACTAAATCAGCGCTTAGTTTTCTGCTTGCTTTTTATATGTTTATTATTGAAAATTATATGATTTATATGAATGTTATGTTTGAGTCTATCACAAAATAATCTGCGTCAAATTGTTTTGATTCTGAATCCGTATAATTTAGTTTCTGTTTAACGATAGATTTAGTCATCTTAAAAGAATGTGCTATGGTCGGGAAAATTCTTGTGTTTCCGGTTTTTGCATTTAACGAAATATATAAAGATAGAGATTAATTTTTGGAAAAGACTCTCTGTTACCAACTTAATAATGATGTAAACATTAAGTGGTTCAAAGTCATGAAAATCCATCCACAATTCGCAGAGTTTTGTCATCGAATATGTCAGAGATAAAATTCGCTATGATTTACTTTCGACGACAAAAATCTCTATGAATTATTGTGGATGGAATCTTAGCAAACTGTAATCACTTAATGTTTACGTTATTACCGAGGTACTGATAGAAAGTTTTTTTTTTAAATTAATCTCTATCTATATATTTCATTAAATGCAAAAATCGAAAAAGTAGAAATCTTTCCGACTCTAGCATATCCCCTTAAATTTCAATGTACTTAGATATAAATAAATAAATAAATAAATAAATAAATAAATAAATAAATAAATAAATAAATAAATAAATAAATATTTTTCATCCCAAGAGTACGTATTCGGCTTTTTACGCGCGTAGCTGCACCAAAGATTTTTATAATTTAAAAAATCCTCATACGTCCTTACCAGTAATGAAAACTTATTGAAGCACTATGAGCGAACGTCGCACAATTATGCTTTCGGAGGATGTTTATATCGTGGGCTAATAAAGCCTCGGTCTTAGTATCCCACCCTTTACAAGCATCCTCCTTAAGCATAATCGCATGCGGCTCGCCCAAGGTAAATAATAGTTATTTCTGTATCTTGGGTACGAAGCGCGCAATTATGTTATATTAATTATATTCGGATGATGTTTATATTATTGTGGGATAATAAAGCCTTGGCCGCTCGCTATGCTCGCGAGCCTCAGTCTTACTATCCCACCCGATATAAAAACTAGGATGTATAAATAAGTAATCTTGTAAACTCTATAATTGAAAAAAACTTTAATTATTTAATGTAATGTAATGTATGTATGTAAACTTTAATTTTAATTTTCTAATATATTTTTGTTATGCAGTAAAAGAAATTTCCTGTCAAAGATGTCAGTATCAGCACCTGATCCTCGAAATTTTCGAAGATAAAAATTTCTATGAATTCTGGATGGAATCTTATGAACCTCCAATCAAATAATCTTTAAATTACTACCGAGGTACGGATAGAGTTTTTTTTAAGTTAACTCTGTCTTTATATATTTCGTTGAATGCAAAAATTGATAAAGTGGGAATCTTTCCAACTCTAGCATATCCCATTAAATTTCAATGTATTTAAACATATTATCTTGTAAACTATATAATTCAAAAACAAACTTTAATTGTTTAATGCAATATAATGTAAATTTTAATTTTTCTAATATAATTTTGTAATTTGGTAAAATAAATTTCTTGTCAAAGATGTCGTGTGTCGATAATACTGTACGCGATTTAAATATTGGCACGGCATAAGCATAGTTTCTCAAGGTCACAGCATGTGATTCCACAGTTACAGGCAATATCTCTTTGAAATTTAATGAATCCATTTCATTCAATACTGAGCTACACGTGAAGCTACTTTTATCAAAGGTGAAAAAAACGTGTAAAGTCTGAACTCTTCGTTATAAGTACTTCGAATAAGCATGAAACTTATATACCTCGCGTGGGCTATTCTGAACGTTAATGAATTAAGTGCTAAGAGGCCAGATCTCAATTTTGTAACTGAAAAATGCGAAGCCGTCGATCTGGTGATCCATAAATTGGCCAATGATTTGAATCACAATCATCATATTACAATCTTCTCACTGCACCGTCTAAGTATCGTTCCAAAATATAATGACCTGATTCGTCAAATTTCGAACGATATTCCTGTTATTCTTTCAGCGCAGGATCAGAATTCTACTCGTCCAGAAATGATGTTAAAGAATCTGAATAAATATAGGCTAAAAAGAAGTGTTACGACTGTCGTAATTTTGCTTTGTTCTGAGGATGAAGTGGAGCCGGTGCAGAATATTTTAGACAATTTAAGGAATGTAAGT